>JAPYKE020000689.1:0-129557 GCA_028554795.2 Sinohyriopsis cumingii | reverse complement strand
TAAACCAACCGCTAGGGCATAACCGACTTTTGATCCGGAAATCGGATTCCACCGGATAGTATGAACTTCCGATTAATCGGAGTCGGACAAGGCAGGAACGACCGATTCGGATAATAAAAATAATAAAGTTGAATTTCTATAGCACCGTGTCTAACACTGCGTGTCATTCGATAGTGCGTTAATAAAGTTAAATAAGAAGTCAGAAAAGTCCAATATGGTCAACACAACGGGGTGAAACGATAATACTCGAGTTAGACCGAAAGATTTAAATTTATTAAAATATATAATACAGTCCTACCCGTTTATGTCAACATCCTCAATAATGAAGGCATAATATTGAATACATTGACACATGCTAATGAGGTATTAAAAGAAAATGATTCCGCAAGAGGCCAACTTTATAGGACCAAACAAAAGCCTGTTTTATTTTTATTTGACCGCGACATTAAAGCATGGCGGCAAGATCAACTAATTGTTGAATAAAGTACAGGATGGAACTGGCCGCTTGCCGACATAAATGATTAAGGCGGGAAAATAAAAGCCTGGCGGCAAGATCAACTAATTGTTGAACAAAGAATGGGCCGGAACTGGCAAAAAAATAAAAAATTTCATGGATTCTTTGTGGCTTTGAACTTCGTTGCATTTTGCTATAGTCCTGCCATATCCTTCCCCTTGTGACATCGGTGTGATATGCAAAACGTGTGTAACACGGTTTAAAAAGTTAATTTGAAAAACCTTTTAATTTAGCATTTCCGATTAATTGAATCGTATCCGGAATCGGAAAAATTTCATGCCCAAAATCCGGAATCGGAAATCAGTAGAAAAATGCTAATCGGTTATGCCTCCAGTGACCTAGTGGTTACAGCATCCACCTCGGAAGCGGGAGATTGTGGGTTTAAACCCTGGCCAAGTCTCACCAAAGACTTACAAAAATGGTACTAACAGCTGCCTCACTAGGCGCTCAGCATTAAAAGGTTAGTGTTAGGACTGATCAGCCTGGTGTCAGGATAATGTGACTGGGTGGGACATCAAGCTACATGTCTGCGGCATGATGCCCCAGTGCTAGAAATCACTATAAACTGCCACACTGCAGACATCATAGCGATATGACTGAAACATTGTTAAAGCTACATTAAAAATGCTAATCACACGCATACAACTTCTAAACAGATTAAATTCTAAATTTCATTACTGATGATGTCTTTTTCTTGCAAAAAAAAATCTCATTGTTACAAAAAGAGACCATCTCCCTCTCCCGACTGTAGGAAATTCCTAACAGGTACAATGACCAACCCAAACATGATGCACTTGTATTATTATGGAAAAGACAATCTTGCCAACTAAATTCATCCTTATTTGTTTGCCTTCTGTAAGATATATATGACCTACAGTAAAAGTCACACAGGTCATGTATGAGCATTTACTCATTTCAAATTAAATCTAATTTTAAAAAAATAAATTTAACACTACTTTCTTTAACCGATCTATTCAATCCCGATTACTGAATGCTCTGCACCTTACTGTCATCAAGAAACTTCCAGACAAAAATTATCAATCTCCATGGCCTTTACAATGGTGGCCACATACTAAACCTGGAACTAGAAAAGAGCACGTGGAGTGGAATCCTCAGAATATGAATTTGTTTATCAATATGTGTAGCTTTCATTGTGACATCACAATGCACGACATTCAATCCAGATTGTACTGGATAATACCATAGTGTTCATTTTGTCCAAAAATGTCTACGTACATTAACTTTGAATTTGCCATAGGCACTTATCAAGGGCATCGAAATAATGGCCTTCCAAAGGAATATGGATGTATAAGAATCCAAATAAAGTGAATACTTGCCATTTAAAGGTATGTACAATCAAATTCTAAAAAATGACACCCATTACTTTAATAGCTGGAGCTGAATGCCTATGTAACCTGTGTGATGGTTACTATAATAACTGTCTCACACAGACTTACAAATATACCCACATTTAAATTAAGACAAAATACACAATGAAACCTGAATTTTGTAAAAATGTATAAGTTCTTGATGAACATATTGATGTGATTCTATTCTCAGTTAAATTGATGGTGTTATTTTAAAGCCACAAATTAAACATAGCCATTAATTCTAATTGTGGTGGAAAATTATATCAACATTTAAATATTACATAAAAATATTTCTACAATTTCTTTGATATATACTAGCAACCTCTTCTTACCAACAAATACTGAGATGGGAAAATGATGGCTATGGAATGAAGGTAATGGATATATATAGATGCAAAAATGACTGCTACAAGTAACCCAATTAAAATGATATCAAGGCTGTACACATTTTTATCATTAAATGAGGTTGCTATAAAGGTGCCATCTTTAATGAGATGCAGTTGTGCAATTATCTTAAATATACATTTGTACCTGGAGTACAAACAAAGTGTATTGATCAATATCCAATCAAGTCTACCTGGCATCCTCAGAAGTATACTGCTCTGCATGGTGAAATCTCTATGATTAACAGGTGGAGTCAGGTCTTAGCCACACAGTGCTGATGGACTTTATCATGATCTATGGTGTTACCATTTGCTGTTAAGTTCTTTACAGATATATATGTAATCAACAACCTGGCCAGGTAAATCCACTTTTCACAGACATAGTTCACTAATTAGACTCAACAACACTCTACCAGTACAATATAGTCAGTATACTTTATGCATACAATAAGCAGAAGGTTGCCTCCCTTAGGCAATTACTCATCCATATACAATCAATTTTTTTTAAACGATAACAGCAACTCATTAAGGAAATAAACCTCTATTAAACCAAAAATTGTCTATCCTCACCTCCCACAGATGGCTGCTTATAAAAGTTTCATAGCTAATTGGATAAACACTAAACCAACTAAGAGCTGACAGCAATCATTTTCAAGTAAAATAAATAATAACAAAATAACTTCTTTCTTCTGTTACCATTAACTAGAGTTTTTATCTGAGTGCTTCTGTAATACCCCCTGCAAGACAAGAAGTGTAAATACCACTTTTAAAAAAATGGGGAGATAACTCTAAAATCATTTTTTACAAATACATACCATGTTTTCAGATGATATCACAAACAGTGATATTAACTAGATAAGAGTGTGACATATAGATGAATAGACACAATTTATAATAAAAATGGCAACAACTCTTAAAATGCTGATCAAACAGACTGTTTTTACAGGACAAGCTGGCAAGACATGGTATAAGTACATACTAAGTTTCATGCAAATATCTCAAATCCTTCAGTAGATATTAAGTAAACAAAAATGTGATGATGGATGGACAATGACTCCATTATACCCCTCACCACCACAATTTCATTTGTAGGTGTGAGTGTGAGTAAAGTAAATACACCTGAACACAGCATGTTTACATCAGTGTTTCCCTGCTTTTTCATTGCAATAATAAGTAATGTTTAACCATATTTGGCTGTACTGTCTTCAGTTGGTCACAATGTAAACAGCATAGACCCTGATCTGCTATCACATCTTGCATCTGCAGATCAGAGTCTATGTTGGTTCTCCTGCTCAAGATTTAAAGCTAACAACATAAAAACTGATCTGACATGCATATGTGGTTCACTGTTTTGATGTACATTGTATCAGGGTCAATAAACACCAATCTGCCATCATATGAAATAACAGGCCTAGGTATATGTGGTTCACTGTTTGGGTGTGTCGTATCAGGGTCAGTAAACACCAATCTGCCATCACATTAAATAATAGCAGGTCTAGGTAAATGTGGTTCACTATGGGTGTGTGTTGTATCGAGGTCAATAAACACCAATCTGAAATTACATTAAACAAGAGCAGGTCTAGATATATGTGGTTCACTATGGATGTGTGTCATATCAGGGTCAATAAACACCAATCTACAACCTCATTAAATAAGAGCAGGTAAATGTGGTTCACTGGGTGTGTCGTAACAGGGTCAATAAGCAGAAATCTGCCATTACATTTAACAAGAGCAGGTCTAAGTAAATGTTCACTGGGTGTGTGTAACGAAATAGCGTCAATTAGCACCAATCTGTAAATACATTAAACAAAAGCAGGTTGAGGTATATGTTGTTCACTGTTTGGGTGCATGTTGTATAAGATTCAGTACAATACTTAAGATAGGAAATCCTTTTCTCACTGTAGAAAATTACTGCTGAAAAAGTTACCAATCTTCTTTATTTACACAGTACATATACTATCTTGCAAGCTGGGCTAGGTCACTGACAGTATCCACCAATCACAGTAATGTCAGTGTTTCAGAAAACCAAACTCGTATCTTTCAAAAATATCTACCATTCTTGTCAATTAGACTGAAGGTGAAAACATATCTTTCACTGACCTTTCATCTTGTGCTATAAAGCATTGTTTCAAAACATAATTAGCAAGAAAACAAATGTTACCAACATTTTCTATGGTGGGAAAAGTTTTTGTAAACCAGGTTGGATCCTATGAATCCGAGTTACTCTAAATACAGTGCAGCTGACCTTGGAGAATACTTTCATAAACTATACAAAATTTATAATCCATCAATCTTAATTTTACTTCTAAAATCAAATTCTAAATACACATGTATAAAATAGATGCCTGATCAACAAAGATAATGCTCTGTCCACCAAAAGCAATGCACTGTCCAACAAAAATAATGCCTGTCAAATAAAGGTGATGTCCTATACATAAAAGCCAAAAATAGTGTGGTCCCTCGAGTGTCTATAAGGATAGGTTTCTCTTCTCAGTATGTCAGCGACTAATGCAAAAGTGCATTCACTGCATGGTCATTTTATGTAATAGTGATGGACTTTGCACATTATACAGTCACATACTGTGATCAAATACAGAAAATGAATTACTGCTTTTTAATTTAAATCTCTAAATGAAACAGAGATATACTAAACGTACTGTGTCAATGCAGGAATATTATTAAAAGATTTCTAAATTTCATTCAATTTATTTAAAAAAAAGGATTCAATACTTTTTCAAGCATATTATAAGCAGTCAAATAGAAAAAGTTCTTCTAAATGTTGAGAAAAGGACTCAGATCATTTAGACAATCATCACATGAAAATAAGATGGCATGTTAGCAAGAAAGAGAATGAAAGAGAAGAATACTAAAAAGTAAGCACTCTCCTTCATTGAAATTGGAACAGCAAACAAATGTTTATTAAACCTTTGCTGGCCAGATTTATGATGTAGAAATAAAAGCAGCATATATAAAGAAAAGCATGGTGAATATTATGTTTGGAGATTGGGAGATAAAAATGAACATACCTGTGTCCTACAGGCATCATTTCAAAGAACTTTTATTTTCAAAGAATTAAGGTCCATAATTTTGTCTATAAAAACAAGGATCTTCTGTGCTTATTTTCTCAATGTCGCTTACGTAATACAAAAGCCATAAAATATGATGAAACTGCATTTGAATGCACAGTATTTTCATAATTCTTTCCAAAAATTGTAAATTTTGTTTCTATTCTCTTCATCCGTCAATGATCATAGTTAAAATTTTCACAAGATCATTGTTCATTTCATACTGTATCACAAATTTCCAACACTGTAACCTCTTCTGCACTGAGTTCATATTACTGTAATATGTCGCTTCCACATACATATCAGGGTCCGATAATACCTGTGCCAACTTTTGTAAGGGTCAAACTTTCAAATATAATTATTTATAAATTCATATACGATGCAATAGAAAGTTAAAATAATGATGAATATGGGATTTTCAGATGCAGAAAATCCGAAAAATTGTTTAAAAAGAAACCGCCATATCTGACTTTAAAGAGACTGCATTACTACATATAAATGATAAATGACCAACATTCACTCCCGACAACTGATGAAATAAACTGATGAGATAAATCTAGCTTGAAATGTCTGTTTCATCTAAATTTCTTCGAACTTACAACTGTTCATTTATTAAACTGTTTTACAGAGTCTACAGTGTAATCATTTATTAAAACATCTTTTTCCATTAAAATATTAATTTTTCCAGATGTCACTATTGTGCCCGTTTACATGCTGTATTTACGTCTTTAGGCAGGCTGTCAGCAAGTTAATTGGCATAGATCAAAGTCCACTCAGAGGCATATTGGAGCCCAGGCTTACATTAAAATCATGTGTGGTAGATCAGTACAGACACAAAACAATGAATAAAATCCTAAGTGTACTTTCTAAAAGCCACTTAGTTTTCTTCTATCAGTTAGGACAGAGGTCAATCATCATCTACTGCCTGATTCATTGCACCGGCCTCCTTCCATGATGTGAATTCTGTGGTTTCTCTATACCCTCCTCTTTTACCCCCTCTGCCCCTCATGTTGTAGGGCTGAAAACGTTCTCTCATTCCTCCTCCTCTTCCTCTGCCACCTCCTCTTCCTCTGCCACCTCCTCTTCCTCTGCCTCCTCCTCCACTTCTCCAGGATGTGAGGTATTCATCCTCATCAAAGTTAATTTCATTCATGCCCCAGACATCCCCACTCTTGCGTGAGAAACTTGGTCCTGGGTCCCCAAAGTTAAAGCCACCCCTTCCACCACCTCCAAACCCAGCACGATCTCCTCTCCATCCTCCTCTTTGGAAGCCCCCTCTTGAAGGTCCCTGCAGCATAGGTCCCTGTGGCATAAATGTAGGTACCATTGCCATTTCTCTCTCACGACTGAAGGAGACAGAAAACAAAAATCATGAAAACTATCCTCATCAGAAAAGAGAAGTGGATTATGTCTTCAGTCACAGATAATTATACAATTGCGCAATTGGCCCATAAATGGACTCCAAAGGGTTAGGTAGAGTAACTGGAACTACAATGGTCTCGTATGATGGAACTCCTCAATATTTATGTTCATCAGGACTGGACAATAAACAAAACCTATAAATACTCTTTTCTAGTATAACATAAATAAATTCTCATAAAATAATAGTAACCAGCAATAAATATCATTTCCTTGTATAACATGAACTCTCATATAACATTAGTATCCACCCAAAAATACCCTATCTTTGTGTAACACAAACTCTCAAACAATGGGATCCACCTATAAATACCCTCTCCTAGCATAACATAAACTCTTGTATAACAATAGTACCCATCTATTATTATGATTCTGTGGTCTTAAAATAAGTAATAGAAATAGGTGAGAAGCAACGATGTTTCTAAAATTCAACAAATACTTTATTTCCCAAGGATACACAGTGAAAATGTGAAAATAAAAGAACTTACAAGTACTGCAAATTAAATTCCAAATAATCCTAGAATTACAGACTAGCCTTTTCTATAAATAAAAATATGACCTACTGCTAGACAAAATCTCAGTTATAATTAGAAAATAAAATGTGGTAAATACATGTCCTTGACAAAAATAGTAAAATAATAGTTAAACCATACTCATAGGGAAACTATGAGGTTAACACACACTCTCAAATAATAGGATCCATCTATAAATGTAGGTACCATTGCCATTTCTCTCTCACATATTTAGCTATGTATAAGTTGTTTACAGAATTTGTAAAAAAAAATCAATGATTCAGGTAAAGTAGAAAATGAACTGATTTTGGACAAGGTCAACTCCAATATACAATGTTGCATTATCATGAGCATATAATGAAAAAAAAAAAAAAAAAAAAAATATTTAAATTAAATATACATAACACTATAAATACTCTCTCCAAGTATAACATAAAATCTCGTATTACAATACTATCCGCTATCCACCAATAAATACTCTCTCCAAGTATAACATAAAATCTCATATTACAGTACTATCCACTATCCACCAATAAATACTCTCTCCAAGTATAACATAAACTCTCATATCACAGTACTATCCACTATCCACCAATAAATACTGTCTCCAAGTATAACATAAACTCTCATATTACAATACTATCTGCTATCCACCAATAAATACTCTCTCCAAGTATAACATAAATTCTCGTATTACAATACTATCCGCTATCCACCAATAACTACTCTCTCCAAGTATAACATTAACTCTCATATTACAATACTACCCACCAATAAATACTCTCTCCAAGTATAACATAAACTCTCATATTACAGTACTATCCACTATCCACCAATAAATACTGTCTCCAAGTATAACATAAACTCTCATATTACAATACTATCCACTATCCACCAATAAATACTCTCTCCAAGTGTAACATAAAATCTCATATTCCAGTATTATCCACTATCCACCAATAAATACTCTATCCAAGTAGAACATAAACTCTCATATTCCAGTACTATCCACCAATAAATACTGTCTCCAAGTATAACATAAAATCTCGTATTACAATACTATCCGCTATCCACCAATAAATACTCTCTCCAAGTATAACATTAACTCTCATATTATAGTACTATCCACCAATAAATACTGTCTCGAAGTATAACATAAAATCTCGCATTACAATACTATCTGCTATCCACCAATAAATACTCTCTCCAAGTATAACATAAAATCTCATATTACAGTACTATCCACTATCCACCAATAAATACTGTCTCCAAGTATAACATTAACTCTCATATTACAGTACTATCCACTATCCACCTATAAATACTGTCTCCAAGTATAACATTAACTCTCATATTACAGTACTATCCACTATCCACCTATAAATACTGTCTCCAAGTATAACATTAACTCTCATATTACAATACTACCCACCAATAAATACTCTCTCCAAGTATAACATAAAATCTCGTATTACAATACTATCCACTACCCACCAATAAATACTCTCTCCAAGTATAACATAAAATCTCGTATTACAATACTATCCGCTATCCACCAATAAATACTCTCTCCAAGTATAACATTAACTCTCATATTACAATACTACCCACCAATAAATACTGTCTCCAAGTATAACATAAAATCTCGTATTACAATACTATCCGCAATCCACCAATAAATACTCTCTCCAAGTCTAACATAAAATCTCGTATTACAATACTATCCGCTATCCACCAATAAATACTCTCTCCAAGTATAACATTAACTCTCATATTACAATACTACCCACCAATAAATACTCTCTCCAAGTATAACATAAACTCTCATATTACAATACTATCCACTATCCACCAATAAATACTGTCTCCAAGTATAACATTAACTCTCATATTACAGTACTATCCACTATCCACCTATAAATACTGTCTCCAAGTAAAACATTAACTCTCATATTACAGTACTATCCACTATCCACCTATAAATACTCCCTCCAAGTATAACATAAAATCTCGTATTACAATACTATCCGCTATCCACCAATAAATACTCTCTCCAAGTATAACATTAACTCTCATATTACAATACTACCCACGAATAAATACTGTCTCAAAGTATAACATAAAATCTTGTATTACAATACTATCCGCTATCCACCAATAAATACTGTCTCCAAGTATAAAATAAAATCTTGTATTACAATACTATCCGCTATCCACCAATAAATACTCTCTCCAAGAATAACATTAACTCTCATATTACAATACTACCCACCAATAAATACTCTCTCCAAGTATAACATAAACTCTCATATTACAATACTATCCACTATCCACCAATGAATACTGTCTCCAAGTATAACATAAAATCTCGTATTACAATACTATCTGCCATCCACCAATAAATACTCTCTCCAAGTATAACATAAAATCTCATATTACAGTACTATCCACTATCCACCAATAAATACTGTCTCCAAGTATAACATTAACTCTCATATTACAGTACTATCCACTATCCACCTATACATACTGTCTCCAAGTATAACATTAACTCTCATATTACAGTACTATCCACTATCCACCTATAAATACTGTCTCCAAGTATAACATTAACTCTCATATTACAGTACTATCCACTATCCACCTATAAATACTGTCTCCAAGTATAACATTAACTCTCATATTACAATACTACCCACCAATAAATACTGTCTCCAAGTATAACATAAAATCTCGTATTACAATACTATCCGCAATCCACCAATAAATACTCTCTCCAAGTATAACATAAAATCTCGTATTACAATACTATCCGCTATCCACCAATAAATACTCTCTCCAAGTATAACATTAACTCTCATATTACAATACTACCCACCAATAAATACTCTCTCCAAGTATAACATAAACTCTCATATTACAATACTATCCACTATCCACCAATAAATACTGTCTCCAAGTATAACATTAACTCTCATATTACAATACTATCCGCTATCCACCAATAAATACTCTCTCCAAGTATAACATTAACTCTCATATTACAATACTACCCACCAATAAATACTGTCTCCAAGTATAACATAAAATCTCGTATTACAATACTATCCGCTATCCACCAATAAATACTCTCTCCAAGTATAACATTAACTCTCATATTACAATACTACCCACCAATAAATACTCTCTCCAAGTATAACATAAACTCTCATATTACAATACTATCCACTATCCACCAATAAATACTGTCTCCAAGTATAACATTAACTCTCATATTACAGTACTATCCACTATCCACCTATAAATACTGTCTCCAAGTATAACATTAACTCTCATATTACAGTACTATCCACTATCCACCTATAAATACTCCCTCCAAGTATAACATAAAATCTCGTATTACAATGCTATCCGCTATCCACCAATAAATACTCTCTCCAAGTATAACATTAACTCTCATATTACAATACTACCCACGAATAAATACTGTCTCCAAGTATAACATAAAATCTTGTATTACAATACTATCCGCTATCCACCAAAAAATACTCTCTCCAAGTATAACATAAAATCTTGTATTACAATACTATCCGCTATCCACCAATAAATACTCTCTCCAAGTATAACATTAACTCTCATATTACAATACTACCCACCAATAAATACTCTCTCCAAGTATAACATAAACTCTCATATTACAATACTATCCACTATCCACCAATGAATACTGTCTCCAAGTATAACATAAAATCTCGTATTACAATACTATCTGCCATCCACCAATAAATACTCTCTCCAAGTATAACATAAAATCTCATATTACAGTACTATCCACTATCCACCAATAAATACTGTCTCCAAGTATAACATTAACTCTCATATTACAGTACTATCCACTATCCACCTATACATACTGTCTCCAAGTATAACATTAACTCTCATATTACAGTACTATCCACTATCCACCTATAAATACTGTCTCCAAGTATAACATAAACTCTCATATTACAGTACTATCCACTATCCATGAATAAATACTGTCTCCAAGTATAACATTACCTCTCATATTACAGTACTATCCACTATCCACCTATAAATACTGTCTCCAAGTATAACATAAAATCTCGTATTACAATACTATCCGCTATCCACCAATAAATACTCTCTCCAAGTATAACATTAACTCTCATATTTCAGTACTATCCACTATCCACCAATAAATACTCTCTCCAAGTATAACATAAAATCTCATATTCCAGTACTATCCACTATCCACCAATAAATACTCTCTCCAAGTATAACATTAACTCTCATATTACAGTACTATCCACTATCCACCTATACATACTGTCTCCAAGTATAACATTAACTCTCATATTACAGTACTATCCACTATCCACCTATAAATACTGTCTCCAAGTATAACATAAACTCTCATATTACAGTACTATCTACTATCCATGAATAAATACTGTCT
This sequence comes from Sinohyriopsis cumingii, assembly GCA_028554795.2. Classification (NCBI taxonomy): domain Eukaryota; kingdom Metazoa; phylum Mollusca; class Bivalvia; order Unionida; family Unionidae; genus Sinohyriopsis; species Sinohyriopsis cumingii. The sequence continues at coordinate 117,817 of JAPYKE020000689.1, read as the reverse complement.
CCAAGTATAACATTACCTCTCATATTACAGTACTATCCACTATCCACCTATAAATACTGTCTCCAAGTATAACATAAAATCTCGTATTACAATACTATCCGCTATCCACCAATAAATACTCTCTCCAAGTATAACATTAACTCTCATATTTCAGTACTATCCACTATCCACCAATAAATACTCTCTCCAAGTATAACATAAAATCTCATATTCCAGTACTATCCACTATCCACCAATAAATACTCTCTCCAAGTATAACATTAACTCTCATATTACAGTACTATCCACTATCCACAAATAAATACTCTCTCCAAGTATAACATTAACTCTCATATTACAGTACTATCCACCAATAAATACTGTCTCCAAGTATAACATAAAATCTCGTATTACAATACTATCTGCTATCCACCAATAAATACTCTCTCCAAGTATAACATAAAATCTCATATTACAGTACTATCCACTATCCACCAATAAATACTGTCTCCAAGTATAACATTAACTCTCATATTCCAGTACTATCCACTATCCACCTATAAATACTGTCTCCAAGTATAACATAAACTCTCATATTACAGTACTATCCACTATCCACCAATAAATACTGTCTCCAAGTATAACATAAACTCTCATATTACAGTACTATCCACTATCCACCTATAAATACTCCCTCCAAGTATAACATAAAATCTCGTATTACAATACTATCCGCTATCCACCAATAAATACTCTCTCCAAGTATAACATTAACTCTCATATTACAATACTACCCACGAATAAATACTGTCTCCAAGTATAACATAAAATCTTGTATTACAATACTATCCGCTATCCACCAATAAATACTCTCTCCAAGTATAAAATAAAATCTTGTATTACAATACTATCCGCTATCCACCAATAAATACTCTCTCCAAGTATAACATTAACTCTCATATTACAATACTACCCACCAATAAATACTCTCTCCAAGTATAACATAAACTCTCATATTACAATACTATCCACTATCCACCAATGAATACTGTCTCCAAGTATAACATAAAATCTCGTATTACAATACTATCTGCCATCCACCAATAAATACTCTCTCCAAGTATAACATAAAATCTCATATTACAGTACTATCCACTATCCACCAATAAATACTGTCTCCAAGTATAACATTAACTCTCATATTACAGTACTATCCACTATCCACCTATACATACTGTCTCCAAGTATAACATTAACTCTCATATTACAGTACTATCCACTATCCACCTATAAATACTGTCTCCAAGTATAACATAAACTCTCATATTACAGTACTATCCACTATCCATGAATAAATACTGTCTCCAAGTATAACATTACCTCTCATATTACAGTACTATCCACTATCCACCTATAAATACTGTCTCCAAGTATAACATAAAATCTCGTATTACAATACTATCCGCTATCCACCAATAAATACTCTCTCCAAGTATAACATTAACTCTCATATTTCAGTACTATCCACTATCCACCAATAAATACTCTCTCCAAGTATAACATAAAATCTCATATTCCAGTACTATCCACTATCCACCAATAAATACTCTCTCCAAGTATAACATTAACTCTCATATTACAGTACTATCCACTATCCACAAATAAATACTCTCTCCAAGTATAACATTAACTCTCATATTACAGTACTATCCACCAATAAATACTGTCTCCAAGCATAACATAAAATCTCGTATTACAATACTATCTGCTATCCACCAATAAATACTCTCTCCAAGTATAACATAAAATCTCATATTACAGTACTATCCACTATCCACCAATAAATACTGTCTCCAAGTATAACATTAACTTTCATATTCCAGTACTATCCACTATCCACCTATAAATACTGTCTCCAAGTATAACATTAACTCTCATATTACAGTACTATCCACTATCCACCTATAAATACTGTCTCCAAGTATAACATTAACTCTCATATTACAGTACTATCCACTATCCACCTATAAATACCGTCCAAGTATAACATTAACTCTCATATTACAGTACTATCCACTATCCACCTATAAATACTCTCTCCAAGTATAACATAAAATCTAGTATTACAATACTATCCGCTATCCGCCAATAAATACTCTCTCCAAGTATAACATTAACTCTCATATTACAATACTACCCACCAATAAATACTCTCTCCAAGTATAACATAAACTCTCATATTACAATACTATCCACTATCCACCAATAAATACTGTCTCCAAGTATAACATAAAATCTCGTATTACAATACTATCCACTATCCACCAATAAATACTCTCTCCAAGTATAACATAAAATCTTGTATTACAATACTATCCGCTATCCACCAATAAATACTCTCTCCAAGTATAACATTAACTCTCATATTACAGTACTATCCACCAATAAATACTGTCTCCAAGTATAACATAAACTCTCATATTACAGTACTATCCACTATCCACCAATAAATACTCTCTCCAAGTATAACATAAAATCTCATATTCCAGTACTATCCACCAATAAATACTGTCTCCAAGTATAACATACACTCACATATTACAGTACTATCCACTATGCACCAATAAATACTCTCTCTAAGTATAACATAAACTCTCATATTACAGTACTATCCACTATCCACCAATAAATACTGTCTCCAAGTATAACATAAACTCTCATATTACAGTACTATCCACTATCCACCAATAAATACTCTCTCCAAGTATAACATAAAATCTCATATTCCAGTACTATCCACCAATAAATACTGTCTCCAAGTATAACATACACTCACATATTACAGTACTATCCACTATGCACCAATAAATACTCTCTCTAAGTATAACATAAACTCACATATTACAATACATGCACCTACAAATAGTCTCTCCAAGTATAACATAAACTCTCATATTACAGTACTATCCACTATCCACCAATAAATACTGTCTCCAAGTATAACATAAAATCTCATATTACAATACTATCTGCTATCCACCAATAAATACTGTCTCCAAGTATAACATAAACTCTCATATTACAGTACTATGCACTATCCACCAATAAATACTGTCTCCAAGTATAACATAAACTCTCATATTACAGTACTATCCACTATCCACCTATAAATACTCTCTCCAAGTATAACATAAACTCTCATATTACAGTACTATCCACTATCCACCAATAAATACTGTCTCCAAGTATAACATTAACTCTCATATTACAGTACTATCCACTATCCACCTATAAATACTGTCTCCAAGTATAACATAAAATCTCGTATTACAATACTATCCGCTATCCACCAATAAATACTCTCTCCAAGTATAACATTAACTCTCATATTACAATACTATCTACCAATAAATACTCTCTCCAAGTATAACATAAACTCTCATATTACAGTACTATCCACTATCCACCAATAAATACTGTCTCCAAGTATAACATAAACTCTCATATTACAGTACTATCCACTATCCACCAATAAATACTCTCTCCAAGTATAACATAAAATCTCATATTCCAGTACTATCCACTATATGCCAATAAATACTCTCTCCAAGTAGAACATAAACTCTCATATTACAGTACTATCCACCAATAAATACTGTCTCCAAGTATAACGTAAAATCTCGTATTACAATACCATCCGCTATCCACCTATAAATACTGTCTCCAAGATTAACATTAACTCTCATATTACAATACTACCCACCAATAAATACTCTCTCCAAGTGTAACATAAAATCTCATATTCCAGTACTATCCACTATATACCAATAAATACTCTCTCCAAGTAAAAGATAAACTCTCATATTACAGTACTATCCACCAATAAATACTGTCTCCAAGTATAATATACACTCACATATTACAGTACTATCCACTATGCACCAATAAATACTCTAAGTATAACATAAACTCACATATTAGAATACATCCACCTACAAATACTCTCTCCAAGTATAACATAAACTCTTATATTACATTACTATCCACCAATAAATACTGTCTCCAAGTATAACATAAACTCACATGTTACAGTACTATCCACCAATAAATACTCTCTCCAAGTATAACATTAACTCTCGTATTACAATACTATCCACTATCCACCAATAAATACCGTCTCCAAGTATAACATAAACTCACATATTACAGTACTATCCACCAATAAATACTGTCTCCAAGAATAACATAAACTCTCATATTACAGTACTATCCACCAATAAATACTGTCTCCAAGTATAACATAAACTCACATATTACAGTACTATCCACCAATAAATACTGTCTCCAAGTATAACATAAACCAGGGATCGTCCTGGGCTTCGCCAATGTCGCAAATTGCGATTTTTTTTCCTTATTGGCGACAAAAATATCCCATCTGGCGATTTTTTTGGCGACAGACTTTTTGGTTATTTAATTTGTACATACAATCATGGATTTGGACTGGATAAATTAAAAGGGAGAATGAAAGGAAGCCACAAACTTGACTAAGCAATGCACTGGAATCGATCTGTTACACAAACGATATTTTGTTCGTATTGACAACCCCATCTTTACAGTGCATTGTTACATCATAATCTGCTTATGCTGACATCTGAGCGGAGTACTGTATGCTGTGTTACAGTCAATCATGTTACCGAACTATACCTACAACTGACCGACTTCTGAAGATGACAATAGAACAGATACAATTAATTGAATGGCTAATCCTTCTGTTGTTTTTTTTTTTTTTACATAACCTTTGAAGTACCGACTACTGAGTATAAATACAAAGCAAATGGAAAAAATCTCAATCACAATCATATCTGTCGCCAGTACAGCATTTTACTCATTGATCTTTTCCTATTGCCACCAGACCGTGTTACGGCTGCAGAGACTTAAACTCCGCCAATAGAACAGATACAATTAATTGAATGGCTTAATCCTTCTGTTGTTTTTTTTTTTTTGTTTTTTTTTACATATACCTATACAGTAGTTTTGTTGAACCTTCATAGAAAACTGATAACCTTTGAAGTACCGACTACTGAGTATAAATACAAAGCAAATGGAAAAAATCTCAATCACAATTATATCTGTCGCCAGTACAGCATTTTACTCATTGATCTTTTCCTATTGCCACCAATCCGTGTTACGGCTGCAGAGACTTAAACTCCGCAACAAGAAATAGCTAAAAAAAACCAAACAGTTTTGCATAATTAATAATAATTATTTATTTCTCAAAATACAGGAGTGAAAGAATCCCTAAATTAGGTGTGAATTTATGCTTATATATACGGTCCAATATTGCCAGGTGTTGACTCATGTAAGTTTCATTCGTGGGAATGGAGATCCTATTTTGCTTGTCGAGAAAATGTATACAGCATTCAGTGATCATTCTTGGGATTTAGGAAGCAATTCACTACAAGCTTTGTGGAGCTAGCCATAAGGTGGGGGGGGGCTGCTAAGAGACTACTGGTGTCACCTGTCAGCATTGTAGACTGTGAACATGGATTCAGTAAGATGAACCTCATAAAGACTGACATCAGAAATAAACTCTGCATCTCATCTCTCGAGAATTTAATAAGAATCAGCATGTACAGATGTGAAAAATTAGACTTTGAAACTGCATTCAACAAGTGGGCAGCCCTAAAATCGCGACGGATCTTCATGTAACACTTGGTAACATTTTGTTAATGCTTGTTGTAATTAGAGTATTAACTAACCCATCTTTTGTAATTTTCATTGCCTGTTACATTAATAGACTAAATTAACACTTGAAAAAATGTACACTACTTGTTCCGGCGACATTTTTTGAAAATTGGCGACAGAATATTGAGGTTGGCGATTTTTTTGGCGACAGCTTTTTAAAAGCCAGGACCATCCCTGCATAAACTCACGTATTACAGTACTATCCACCAATAAATACTGTCTCCAAGTATAACATAAACTCTCATATTACAATACTATCCACCAATAAATACTGTCTCCAAGTATAACATAAACTCTCATATGACAGTACTATCCACCAATAAATACCGTCTCCAAGTATAACATAAACTCTCATATTACAGTACTATCCACCAATAAATAATGTCTCCAAGTATAACATACACTCACATATTACAATACTATCCACTATCCACCAATAAATACTGTCTCCAAGTATAACATAAACTCTCATATTACAATACTATCCACCAATAAATACTGTCTCCAAGCATAACATAAACTCTCATATTACAATACTATCCACTATCCACCAATAAATACTGTCTCCAAGTATAACATAAACTCTCATATTACAATACTATCCACCAATAAATACTGTCTCCAAGTATAACATAAACTCTCATATTACAATACTATCTACTATCCACCAATAAATACTGTCTCCAAGTATAACATAAACTTACATATTACAATACTATCCACTATCCACCAATAAATACTGTCTCCAAGTATAACATAAACTCACATATTACAGTACTATCCACCAATAAATACTGTCTCCAAGTATAACATAAACTCACGTATTACAGTACTATCCACCAATAAATACTGTCTCCAAGTATAACATAAACTCACATATTACAGTACTATCCACCAATAAATACTGTCTCCAAGTATAACATAAACTCACATATTACAATACTATCCACCAATAAATACTGTCTCCAAGTATAACATAAACTCACATATTACAGTACTATCCACCAATAAATACTGTCTCCAAGTATAACATAAACTCTCATATTACAATACTATCCACCAATAAATACTGTCTCCAAGTATAACATACACTCACATATTACAATACTATCCACTATCCACCAATAAATACTGTCTCCAAGTATAACATAAACTCTCATATTACAATACTATCCACCAATAAATACTGTCTCCAAGTATAACATAAACTCTCATATTACAATACTATCCACTATCCACCAATAAATACTGTCTCCAAGTATAACATAAACTCACATATTACAGTACTATCCACCAATAAATACTGTCTCCAAGTATAACATACACTCACATATTACAGTACTATCCACCAATAAATACTGTCTCCAAGTATAACATAAACTCTCATATTACAATACTATCCACCAATAAATACTGTCTCCAAGTATAACATAAACTCTCATATGACAGTACTATCCACCAATAAATACCGTCTCCAAGTATAACATAAACTCTCATATTACAGTACTATCCACCAATAAATAATGTCTCCAAGTATAACATAAACTCTCATATTACAGTACTATCCACCAATAAATAATGTCTCCAAGTATAACATAAACTTACATATTACAATACTATCCACTATCCACCAATAAATACTGTCTCCAAGTATAACATAAACTCTCATATTACAATACTATCCACTATCCACCAATAAATAATGTCTCCAAGTATAACATAAACTCTCATATTACAATACTATCCACTATCCACCTATAAATACTCTCTCCAAGTATAACATAAACTCTCATATTACAATACTATCCACTATCCACCAATAAATAATGTCTCCAAGTATAACATAAACTCTCATATTACAATACTATCCACTATCCACCTATAAATACTCTCTCCAAATATAACATAAACTTACATATTACAGTACTATCCAACAATAAATACTGTCTCCAAGTATAACATAAACTCTCACATTACAGTACTATCCACCAATAAATACTGTCTCCAAGTATAACATAAACTCACATATTACAATACTATCCACCAATGAATACTGTCTCCAAGTATAACATAAACTCACATATTACAGTACTATCCACCAATAAATACTGTCTCCAAGTATAACATAAACTCTCATATTACAATACTATCCACTATCCACCAATAAATACTCTCTCCAAGTATAACATAAAATCTCACATTACAGTACTATCCACCAATAAATACTGTCTCCAAGTATAACATAAACTCTCACATTACAGTACTATCCACCAATAAATACTGTCTCCAAGTATAACATAAACTCACATATTACAATACTATCCACCAATGAATACTGTCTCCAAGTATAACATAAACTCACATATTACAGTACTATCCACCAATAAATACCATCTCCAAGTATAACATAAACTCACATATTACAATACTATCCACTATCCACCAATAAATACTCTCTCCAAGTATAACATAAACTCTCATATTACAGTACTATCCACTATCACCAATAAATACTGTCTCCAAGTATAACATAAACTCACATATTACAGTACTATCCACCAATAAATACTCTCTCCAAGTATAACATTAACTCTCATATTACAATACTATCCACTATCCACCAATAAATACCATCTCCAAGTATAACATTAACTCTCATATTACAATACTATCCACGATCCACCAATAAACTCTCTCAAGTATAACAAACTGGTATAACAATAGTATCAATATGGATAAAATTATAATGACTTAATCTTTGCAACTTATTTGTTTATATATTTTAGTTTGAGGCTAATGAAAACCAGTTATTACGTGATTTTACATTTTGTCAGGGTTTTTGTACTATAGACATAATTACGACATAGCCATGTGATATCTTCCATCAATACCTGCTGGAAGTGCACCTTGACAGCTCCCATATACAGTGTGGTGCATCTAAAGTTAATACAGTGAAAAACAGAACAATGACAAGGATTGAATCTCCATTGGATTGATGTTTCCTCTGATAAGCAATAAAAAAAACAACTATTGCAACATCTATGCAGTGTGTGTAGGTGATATGCTGCTGATCTCCATGCAAATTTCTTCAAAGGTGGATAATTTTGTGCAAATTTAAACGTATATACTTATGGACCAAAATTGGATATGGCCACTGGGACAACAGGTTGGTAGCTGTGTAGGTAGTTAGAAACATAGATTGGTAGGTAGGCAGAATAATGCTTTTTTTCTTCTAAAATTTGATCCTATGGACACTGTCCCCCCCCCCAATCCAAATGCGACAAAAGCAGAATCGATGCCATACAAATCCCCACCATCACCAAGTCTAATGATGGTCTGTTTTTTGTTTTCTAAGTAATAACTGCCATCACTCCTTCAGCCATTAACAACAATGATCATATCACCAGGTTTCAAAACTGGCTCCCTAAAACAAAGGCAAGATGTGTATCATTTACAAAACAAAACAAAGGATGGTTCCCATACTTTTCTAAAGATAAATTTCCAGGTCATTTCCAGGGTTTTTCCGGGATGAAATTACTTTTTTCGAGGTTCACATATGACCATTAATGAATGGAATTAAAGAACATTTTAGATTATAAAAGATGCATTTTCTAAATCTAAAGATGTTTCTCTTTCAAGACTCTCCAAAAACACCAAAGTCAGAAAAGATGATCATGTACAGAATCATAAAATGTACCACATGAAACAAGTTTGATTATATTCCTATAAATTGGCATGTGAAGTCATTTCAATGTACAAAATAAAAATTCTAACTTTGTTTTGCTGCATTATGTTGCTAAGGGAGAACAACATAATGAACATAAATTATGTTCTGTTTCCTTTGAAACCTTTAATACTAAAGAATTCTATAGCAATATGTATATGCATCTCAGAGACAGTAACATTTCCTACTACAGTATGAAAAAAAATAAACACAAATAATTAGAATATTGCCTTGTAACGAAAAGAGTTTAACCCTGAATTTATCTGTGAAAATAAAATTCCAAACAAGATTTTTCAAACAACCTAATCTCCTTAAGACGATCTGGTTAAAAATCCATCATTTAAAAAACATTTTCAAAAGGGTTGTTTTAAATTTTGACAAAAGACCTTCAAAATTATATACTGTTATACAAACAAAGACTGAATTTTCTGTAAAATCAACTTGTCTTCTTGTAATTTCTTAAACCAGTCCCCAAACATGTATTGATACAGGGGCTCACATTGTTTTTTAATATACAATGCTGTTGGGCATTTCTGTGCACCCAAGGTTTCCGTCTCCAATAATGTAGCACAATGTATACTGAATTTGACCGATTGACAAAAATAAAATACTGCAATGCTTACCATTTGAAAAGAGGCAATTGTCGCCACAATATTCTTTTCAAAATAATATTACCTTTGGACACAAGGGATACCACCACCATGTTTTCATGACTCGCGATATGTCGGCTAATTCTGCATACAGCTTTGAAAAGATGTAATGTTTATCCATCAGGTTATAGAAATGAAATACATTATGTTGGACTGTTTCTGTCAGCAGTTCAGCTGAGTAATTTGATCAGGTTTATAGCTAGTTTTACAAAATTCAACGTAACAATGCCAATAAATGGCAAGCGATATTAAGCCAGGTAAACCGATCTTGTAAAAAAATTAGTAAAATTCAATATTTAAAAAAAGTAAGCTATTATGTGGAAGAGAAACAAAAATGAATAGGGTGTAATGTATTTACGTCTTGTTTATGGGGAAAAATTACTAAAGAATTTAGAAACAGACTAAAGGCTGGGACATTTTGTGAGAATCTGTTCTAGTGGCAAGCTGACATGTTGGGTAGCAGATGATTTTGTACATGTGGGGCAACTTGCAAAATTGGAAACTTTGATTAAGATGCATACTTTTTTTAAGGTATACGTTTCCATCTTTTATAAAATGTATTTATTTGTATGATTCTAACAGATACATAGTAAATAGGATTTTATGGGAGTGGGTCTTCATGTTGACATTTACAAATCACATTTTTGTATGCATTTCAAGTCGAAATGTGGAATATTTTTGTTCACTTTACGAGTATCACGTTTCTTAATTAAAGTACGATCTTTCTTTCTTGATACAAAATGAATTTTTGGCAACAAATAACACGTGATCCAATGTTTACAGAAATGACATCGTAGCGCAGAATTCCCTGACACGCAGAATTGGCCAACATGGTGGTAATACAAGGGACAACAATTTCTCATTTCAGGTCTGAGGTTCAACAATTTGGACTACAAATTTGGCTTAAAACGATTAGCAGTCCATTTTTTAATCCAAGTTTCCTCTGAATATTCCCACCCCATTTTTCATATTTGGACATTTAGGTTGGGTGTGGGGTCACTGCAACTGCATATCAAAAATTTGGAATTTGTTGCCACCGCGCGTTAGCGACATATGGCAGTCGCTTACCTGCAGGCCTAGAAAATTTAAACTTTTGTTATACTGACTCGTGCATGCATGAAATTGATAGAAAAATTATTTATTTTCTCAGAAATGGCAAGTATTATAATCGTTATGTCATTAACCTGCAGTCAAACAAGACGAAACTACGGCGTAGATGAAACCTGACCCAGTATTCGCCATTTGCATTACTAGTCACAGGACTTCACAAATCTCAAAGGAGGACATCGGAAGTCCAATAGTCAAGTGATATCAACAACAAACTTCTTTATAATACTGTTGTAGAGAAATTCAATTATATTAAATGAAAGTCAGATACTTTTTGTAAAAACCAGCAATCTAGCCAGTCTGATTTATGAAGCAGAGATCACATGTCAATGTGGTAGTCACGTGATACAACAATACTCCAAAAGTTGTTCTCAGAATATATAACTATGGAGAATTTTGTGTTCTTTCGTTTTTGTATTCTTATTACAACCAGTATATGACTTTCATTTAATATTTTTATATATTTTTTTCTTTACAACATTTGAAAAGGTGGGTTGTTTGTGTACAGTACTCATGCGACTAGCAATGCAAATCGCAAGCACCAGGTCACATTTCATCAACGACGTGGTTTTATCTTGTCTTTCTGCAGATTAAAGACATAACGATTTTAATTCTCACAATTTCTGAGAAAATAAGTAATTTTCATATCCATTTCATGCATGTATCACTCGATCAAGAAATGTTTAAAATTTGCTAGGCCATCCGGTAAGCGGCTACGCTTTGCCACTACCATGTTGGCCTCTTGTGATGCTAGATTGGTTTTCATACCTTCCATGTAAGGAAAGATACGGATATCAAGCTGACTTTAAAAATAAAAGTCTACTAGATGAATCTTATCCACTGAGCATTTGGATTGACTCAGCATGTATGTTTAATGCAAGCACCCAAATGATCCATACTGCACCCTCCAAATATTCTGGTTAGAACTCGATAAATTTAACTCATGATCAGTTTAGTTATGACTCAATTACATAATTGTTTCAGGCGTCAAGTGGTGGCAGAAAATTCCCGGGTTTTTCCTGACTGTCATCAATATTTGCAAAATTCCAGGACTTTTCACGGTCAGGAAAAAATTATCATTTCTCCCGACTTTTTCCCGATTTCCCGGTAGCATGGCAACCCTGACAAAGGCAACCATGTATCAGCTATGAAACAGAGGCAAGACACATCAGGTACATAACAAAGGCAATCATGTGTCAACTACAAAACAAAGGCAAGACATGTATCGGCTACAAAAGAAAGGCAATGATGTATCAGCTAAAAAACAATGGAAATGAAGTATCAGCAACAAAAAAAGGTAACCAAGCATCACCTACAAAACAAAAGCAAGACATGTGCCATCTACAAATATATCCTGACATTTCAAAAACAACTCAACCCTCTAACCACCATGTTAACACAGAAAACAGAAAATGTCAAACTGCAATTTATTAAAATGTGCCAGGAAAATACAGAAGCATTAAAAAATTCCCCCCAAAGATACAATCTAGTCGTATACTTGCCGGTGAATTTTGGGCAAATAATTTTTTTACTTACAGCTTGCCCCTCCTGTGAAGGTCATTAATGTAATTCTCTCTATCAATTGGGTGAAATCTGGCCTTGCTGAATGCTGAAACATACCAACAATAATTAATGGCTGCATGTAATGATGTAACAGTATCTATGATGTGATGCATTTCCAACAACTCTGTCTTGGCAAAATTAAAAATACTAAGAAACAATAACGGCCATTTAGGTGTGGCTTGAAACTAAATGCAGGCAAATATTCTTTAAAACATGCAATCAATTACACAATGAATAGCAAAGGTCTTTAGTAAATTATGTTTCTCCAACAACAACAAACAACCCCAAAAAAACATTTTTTAAAAGGAAACTAAATTCAACTTCTTCCCAAATCCAGCCCTCCCCCCCAAAAGAAGATAAATTTCATATACTACATCCATATATAACATAAAAATCAAAGGGAAAAAAAAAAACAAATCCATCACCTTCCCTTAACAGCACAACCTGTGAACTGGATGTTTAGGCCCATAAAAAAATCTGTTTCCTATTGCACTGGATTTAGGTTTGGTAGGTAGTTTTTTTTATATAAAACATATACGATAACGATTAGCATATAAAATGTACTAAGTGCTTCAAGTACTGGGCTAAACCAGCTCAATTAGATGCACAAATCAATTGGGGGGGATTTCTTTTTTAAATAATATGAAAACAATAACTGGTCCATATGCATATTCTCTTATGATGACCATAATATCTACATTGTATCCAGCTGTAAATCAAAGGGCAATAACTCTTACAGAAATTATTGTAGCACAAAAATTAATAAACACATCTTTAGGTAAGTACCAAGCTTCACAGAGATCCAACAGCAAATGGGTTAGAGAAAACTGTCAAATTTCTTCAATTCCAGATGAGCAGTTTCTGAGAAGAGCTTTTTAAAAACAAACAGAAAATTGTTTTTATTAATGGCAGCCACATCTGTTGGTAGACTGGTATCATTCTAAAAATTTAAAGGCCCTTAATGCCAGGATGTTTTCTGTAAAGTTTGGTCAAATTCTGTTGTACAATAGTATCTCGTCAGATGTCATCTAAATGTTTGTCTATATGCAGTATTAGTGGCTGTATTTGATAAGAAAATGCCATCATCTGCATAAATTCAAAATCTTTGAAGCTTGGGTGCTTTTCCTGTCAGATTTGGTCAAATTATGTTAAAGAGTTCTGTTGAGATGGTTTTCCTCTCAGTTGTATGAAAGCCCTTAATACTAGGATGCTTTAAATCAAAATGTATGTATTCTGCGGAGTTATTTTTGAGAATATGATGCTTAAATGTTTTGATATTTTTAATGACAGATCAGCATCGTTGCATAGATTTCAAAAGATACTGTGCCAGGATGCTTTTGGTGAAAGTCTAATCAGCCATTTTAGAGAAGAAATAATTTGATGGGCTGTCTATTTTCAGTAATGGTGGTCATCATGGGTGGAGTGATGTCATCACTTGTATAAAACTGAAAGGTCTTCGTGCCAGGATTCTTTCTGTCAGAGTTTGGTGAAATTCTATTCAGTGGTTTTGGAAAAGTTGCTGATGCCTGTTCCACTTAAACATGCATGGTACCCAGAGAATCTCTTTTTTTTAATATGCCATGGAACACTGATTATTTCAAGAGTTTACATTACTACTCCATGCTGAAAGTGCCATCCTAGGGTCACAAGTATGTTTTACTGGAACAGCCTTTAAAAGGTGTTTCTATTTTTAGTAACAGTAGCCTTATTTCATTGCAGATCAGTATTATTTATTTCTGAACAATCTTCATTACAGGACGTACTCTGTCAAATATGGTCGAATTCTGTTCAGCAGTTTTTGGGATGCAGTCATTTGAAAATTTAACTAATTTCAGTAATGGTGGCCACATCTGATGACAGATCAGTATCATCTATACTAATCCGAAACCAATTTTACCAGTAAAATATGTTTCTTCAAGAATACCCAACCATAATACCTTAGGAGAACTACTCCTACCTTGCAAATCCAGCCCCAGATACTACTTTTGGCTAATTGGAGCTAAAAGTTGTCTGCTGACCTGTGTGGCGGTTGGGCAGAGTGATCTCCCCTTGGGTATAAGACGGGGGGGGGGGCGGGGGCGGGGGCAAAGACTAAGAATGTGTCAGGTTACTACTGGAGTGGAAAGCACATTCTCTATGGAAGAAAGGCCTTTATGCCACAATGCTATGTGTAAAGAAATCATTTTTATCAATGACAGACCGGTTTATTCTAGTAATGACAGCCATGTTAAAATGTGGATCTGAATCATCTGTATCAACTTGAAGGGTCTTTTTGCCTAGATGCTTTTGATAAATTTTGTTTTAAATTCTGTTCAATGATTTTTCAGCTCAAGTTTTTGATTTTTTTCTCTGTTTTTTATTAATGGTGGCCATATTTGAAGGTGGATCAACATCATCAGTAGAGTTTTGAAAGACAGACATCCCACGATGCTGTCTGCCTAATTTGTTCAAAATTATTCCTGTGGGTTTTGAGAAGTTTAAAATACAACTGTAGATAGAAGAACCATGCATGCCAGATGCAGGTAGATACACAATAAGTTAAAAATTGTGAGCAAAGTGACTTGCTGATACATACATCACCAGGAGATGAGATGACCATAATATTTACTTACTTACAGGCAATCCATCAAAAACTGACAACTGATTGTGCTAACAAGGTTGTGTGCCAGACGGATGGATAGATGGACAGAAAGAAAGATTCATATTTAACCCTCCTTCTATTAAGAATAGAATAAAAAATAAATAAAAATTTTTAAAAAATTGATGCATTTTGGAAACTTCTTACAAACAACATTAACAAATACAATTAAATACTATATTTTCCTGATGATGTATTACTGGTGACTTTGAAACTTTACAACAAAAACATATTTCTTCAATTAAATGGAAAGTGAACAATAGATAACACAAGTTACAAAGTCTATCCTTTTACGATGTTCCTAATGGACATTATTCCATCAAATAAACCCTGCTTAACTGCTTACATGCATATACTTGAACGTAAAACCATAACAAGATGACACTACCATTACTGTTACCATCGTAAAATGATCTAGCAATGCCTTGCTCCTTGTCTGGTGAAACAACCAATATATCGCTATGCCTTATCTGTTGAGACAACCTATATCAAACAATGCTTTGTCTGGTGAGACGACCTATATCTATCAGTGCATTGTTTGGCAAAACAACCTGTATCTAATAATGCCTTGTTTGGTGAGAAGTCATATATGTAGCACTGCCCTGTCTGGTGAGACAACCTATATATAGCAATGCCTTGTCTGGTGAGACAACCTATATCAAACAATGCTTTGTCTGGTCAGACAACCTATATCAAACAATGCTTTGTCTGGTGAGACGACCTATATCTAGCAGTGCATTGTTTGGCAAAACAACCTGTATCTAATAATGCCTTGTTTGGTGAGAAATCATATATGTAGCACTGCCCTGTCTGGTGAGACAACCTATATATAGCAATGCCTTGTCTGGTGAGACAACCTATATCTAATAATGCCTTGTTTGATGAGAGAATATGTATCTAGCAATGCCCTGTCTGATGAGACAGCCTGTATCTAACAATGCCTTCTTTGGTCAGAAAACATCTAGTAATGCCTTGTCTGCTGAGACTACCTATACCTACCAATGCCTTGTCTGATGAGACAAAAATGTTAACAAAATTAGTCCACCACAATCGTGTGTCATCTAAGTTGACACTGCATACCAGTCCTAACCATACAAGTCAAAGTGACCTACATTTGCTAGAAATGGGATGTACTGCTATGAAGTTTAAAGACAACAGAAGCAATAGTTTCAGAAAAATGAACTTAAATTCAAAATCTATATGTTGCTGTCAATCAGTTACAAGAATTTTAAGAAATACATGTCTCAGAAGTGCTTCACAGCCAAATGAAAAAAACACATAAACAAAAGTTACCATCAACTGCTTCGTGTGACTTCCAGCCCAACACATCCATCAGAAATCTGTAAGTACAGCATAAATTGCAGTTTAAATCTATTTTAGATTTATTCTAGTATTGTAACTTTTTATTTGAAATTCAGGAAATATTATGTACAATTTAAAATGTAATTCAGACTAAGCAAAACCATTTTCTGGTCATATTTTACTGAAGAATGATAAAAGTCTCATTCATTTAAAGTTAACATAAAACTCACTTGTAAGTCAATCCAAACTTCAAACAACATACAACCTGATCTGCCAGCACATAAAGTACTGGTAGATCAGGGTTTACATTGTTTGTTGTACTGATTTATTTCTAACAAACTGCACAGACCCAGATCTGCTGTCACACTGAATCTGTGAAGTTTGAACACGGTCTCGACTTGTAAGCAAGTATTTAGTAAGCTAGTGATTTCAAGACATTAATCCTGGTGTCATGTGATAGCTCTGTAAAATTTTAAAGAATTTTAAGTATAAACACATTTTCATGTCAACTCCATATGAAATTTATGGAAATGCAGCCTGAATTTGATTTCAATTTCATACATTAAGTGGTCCTGACCTGCAGACCATGTAGCCAGTCCTATTTACTCCATGAGTGCAGTGAATCCCTATGATATAATCTGAAAGTACAAAAGAGAAAAAATGAGTTATACATGTATCTGACAGTATCTTGACAGCTATTTTGCAATTTTCAAAATAATATTAATGGACCGCTTCAGTGGCCTAAGTGGTTAGAGCACCCACCTCAGATGCAGGAGGTTGCAGGTTTGAACCCTGGCTGAGTCATACCAAAGACTTATAAAAATAGTACTAGAATCTCACTTGGCACTCAGCATTAAGAAGTTGGTGTTAGGACTGGTTGACCTGGTGTCATGATAATGGGACATCACTATAAGCTGCCATACTGCAGACATCATAGCGATACGACTGAATTTGTAAAAAACTGCATTAAAAATCCAAATCACACACACATTAATATCATTATGATGCAGCACTGAACTAATGAAGATCACAAATGTCCAAGCTTGTTTTTATTTTTTACCATAAAAGGTTACTAAAAAAGCAGCTGTACCATACTGAGCATGAACTTGTTATGGAAAACCATTTCATTTCAGAAGACGAGAGGATAATATATGACAATAAAATTCTGCAATCATCATCAGATGAGGCATGTAACAGATTTTACCTAAGAGATAAATAAATAATTTCACATTGTGTGAATAAAATGGTTGGCTACAAAAAGAGACATCCTGCATCTCCTTAAAAGATAAGGGAAGTACCAAAGTCCACTATGTACCATCAGAAGGCACATGTATGATCACATAATTAGGTTACAAGCTAATTAACATATCGCAAAGTAAAAAGGGATCAATGACAAAGCAATCTTCATTTATGTTTTGATTATTTAAGTGAATTTTTACGAATGTATTAATTTATTAATTTTAAGAAGTTTTATTAATAATCTGCTGTTTACCACTGAAAAATTAAGTGCTTTAAAAAAAGAGATGCAAGAGTATAAAATCTCAAACTGCATTTTCCCTCATCAAATCCAAGAAAGATAACCCACTAACAAGGGCAAAAGTCAAAACAATAATAACAAACCATACATTTCAGTCCTATGCTGTGGAGATATTTTGAAACAAATATATTTTTACAGAGAATAATATTCTAATGAGCAATCGAGTTATGTAAATTATTTTCATTTGTAAATTCAACTTGGCTTATCTTATTTAGGAAAAGCATTTGACAAGTTTATGCTGAAAGAGGGACTTCAATTATTGAATGTAGTAGCTTGCTATACTACACCTATGCCAATAAAACATGAACAAAAATGGTACAACATTTTAAAATTCATCACTAATTAGGTGATAACAAGGCACAGTTAATATACTTACTGTTGTCAAAATTGACATGCTGCTGAAAAGTGTTTATGATGTCAAACAGCCTGAAAAGAAAATTGATACAAAGATGAAAAAATTGATACAAAGATGAAAAAATTGATACAAAGATGAAAAAAAGTACAGGTTGTGGTCTAGCTATTCCTGATTATTGATCATTACTTAGACATTAATAACTGAAGTGACAGGGAAGTGCACAAACCAAATAAGTTCAGTTCTACACATATGTTAGTAAATTAATATATGGAGGAGTCTCAAATGCCAAGTCAGATTTTGTATGGAGCTCTAGCTAGTGGACACAAAGAAATTGGTTGCTTGAAGAAAAGATTCAAAGACTCCATCAAAGACAGCCTGAGATGCTGCTCGATATCTGTGACAAACCTCAAGTCCTGAGCTGGCTGGCATACAGCTGTTAGTAATGGGTGCAAAACCTTCGACAAAGCCCACAGAATGAAAGTCGCTGATGCCAGAGAATGCAGGAAGGCCTCAACATCAAGAACCAACCCATGCCTCCAGTGTACACACTGCTCCAGGACATGCGCATCTCGTATTGGACTCATCAGCAAAGAGCAGTGCAGGATTGACTTCATCGAACCCCGATGGTCAACCAACCGAACTTTGATCAAATTATATTAAGGTCCTCTCTGGCATTTATAAATGTTGCAAGTTCAGACTCAGCTGTTAAGGATGAAGCAGCAAGGTGACAGGGATGGTCCTGGCTTTTAAAAAGCTGTCGCCAAAAAATCGCCAACCTCAATATTTTGTCGCCAATTTTCAAAAAGTGTCGCCAAAACAAGTAGTGTACATTTTTCCAAGTGTTAATTTAGTCTATTAATGTAACAGGCAATGAAAATTACAAAAGATGGGTTAGTTAATACTTTAATTACAACAAGCATTAACAAAATGTTACCAAGTGTTACATGAAGATCCATCGCGATTTTAGGGCTGCCCACTTGTTGAATGCAGTTTCAAAGTCTAATTTTTCACATCTGTACATGCTGATTCTCATTAAATTCTCGAGAGATGAGAGGCAGAGCTTATTTCTGATGTCAGTTTTTATGAGGTTCATCTTACTGAATCCACATTCACAGTCCACAGTGCTGACAGGTGACACCAGTAGTCTCTCAGCAGCCCACCCCCCTTTATGGCTAGCTTCACAAAGCTTGTAGTGAATTGTTCCTAAATCCCAAGAATGATCACTGAATGCTGTATAAATGTTCTCGACAAGCAAAATAGGATCTCCATTCCCACGAATGAAATTTACACGAGTCAACACCTGGCAATATTGGACCGTATATATAAGCATAAATTCACACCCAATTTAGGGATTCTTTCATTCCTGTATTTTGAGAAATAAATAATTATTATTAATTATGCAAAACTGTTTTTTTTTGTTGCTATTTCTTGTTGCGGAGTTTAAGTCTCTGCAGCCGCAACACGGGATTGATGGCAAAAGGAAAAGATCAATGAGTAAAATGCTGCACTGGCGACAGATATAATTGTGATTGAGATTTTTTCCATTTGCTTTGTATTTATACACAGTAGTCGGTATTTCAAAGGTTATCAGTTTTCTATGAAGGTTCAGCAAAACTATTGTATTGGTATAGGTAAAAAAAAAAAAACACAGAAGGATTAGCCATACAATTAATTGTATCTGTTCTATTCGCGTCTTCAGAAGTCGGTCAGTTGTAGGTATAGTGCGGTAGCATGATTGACTGTATCACAACATACAGTACTCAGCCCAGATGTCAGCATAAGCAGATTATGATGTAACAATGCACTGTAAAGATGGGGTTGTCAATAAGAACAAAGGATCGTTTGTGTAACAGATTGATTCCAATGCATTGCTTAGTCAAGTTTGTGGCTTCCTTTCGTTCTCCCTTTTAATTTAACCAGTCCAAATCCATGATTGTATGTACAAATTAAAGAACCAAAAAGTATGTCGCCAAAAAAATCGCCAGATGGGATATTTTTTTCGCCAATAAGGAAAAAAAATCGCAATTTGCGACATTGGCAAAGCCCAGGACGATCCCTGAGGTGACGTTTATTATCTTTTACATGCTGTTTTATGTCATTGGTGCCTCCATGCCCAATAGCGAAATCACAATTACACAATTTGCAAAACACAAGGTTTTCTCCTTTACTAGATTGTTTTACAAATCTAAACAGGATGGCACAGTTGTCCTTCCAGTTCTTTTTCTTTTCTTTGCTGGAGGAAAGTCTGAATCTTCTGATTTCCTTTTCGATATGGTTAGAAGTTGAATAATAGGAAATTGAGATACAGCGATAGCAGCAACTGTTTGCACAATCTATTAAGATGGTTAAAGACTGGTAGCCTCGACTTCGAATGAACCAATCATATTTTGGAACTTGATATCCCTATATTCATTCTTTCTCTGCCTGGCTGCATATTGAGCTAAGGAACAGAATCATCAGCTGATCAAAAACACTTAAAACAAATCCAGCATAATAAGTCAGTAGTGTTTTATATAAACTTTGTTATTTTGTGTTTACTCAACCCAAATATGAGTGTATATCAATTTGATTTCAATCCAGTCAGTTAATGATATTAGTATCAGTTTCATTTATGAACTAATTAAATGACAGTAACGATACTATTAATTTTTAACTACTTAACCTCTATGTGTTATACTGTATTTGAAGTGAAACAATTACAATAATTAAGGATCTATCAGTCTTTGTATTTAAATGAAAAAATGTATGGTATGTCCCCTGCACAAGTGTGTGTGTGTGATTTGGATTTTTAACATAGCTTTAACAATGTTTCAGTCACATCGCTATGATGTCTGCTGTGTGGCAGTTTATAGTAACGTCTAGCATTGGGGCATCATGCCGCAGACATGTAGCATGATGTCCCACCCAGTCACATTATCCTGACACCAGGCTGACCAGCCCTAACACTAACCTCTTAATGCTGAGTGCAAAGCGAGGCAGCTGTAAGTAACATTTTTGTAAGTCTTGGTATGACTCGACTGGGGATCGAACCCCCCTGCATAAGTAGTTGTCAAGCAAAGTGATCTCCACTATGCGTAGAAAATGAGTTTAGAAATCATTTCATATTTGATAAAATAAATGTGGCTTTTTAGTGTTAACAAGCTCAGTCAATCAGTTGCAAAATCTCTCAATTACATTTGTCAATCTCACTTATTCATTGAGATATTGATGATACAAGCCCACATTTCATGTTTAGATTAGAAATGTGGACTCTGGAGTAGTGAAAAGATCCAAGATCACTTCATTAAATATCTCTGTGGATATCACTTATTAATGAACTCAGTCAAGATCTTGATGAAACAAGCACACATGCCAAGTTTGATCAAAATAAAATAGTATATATGACCTTCCGAGTGGTAACAAGCAACTGTTGATGGAAAATGGAAGATACATTATGGATACAGGGTTATTCAATAAGCTCTCCTGGCTTATCTCTTCACAACAAATTTGGAAAACTGGTAGCATCTATATTTTCCTTTGTCTTCAGCTCTTTTAAAACTTATGTTTTTTAACAAATGGAAATCATGTACAGTCTACTTTTTCCAACCTTTACAAATTCTTTTAAATCTGAATCTGTCTTTCTCACAAACTTTTGATTGTTTCTCAATAAATAAACTTCAGTGGGGACCTTCATGTTCAATAAACAAACAGCAAACAACTAAGACAGGGATCGTCCTGGGCTTCGCTAATGTCACAAATTGCGATTTTATTTATTTATTTTGGCGACAAAATATACCATTTGGCAATTTTTTGGCGACAGCCTTTGTGGTTGTTTAATTTGTACAATAATGGATTTGGAGTGGAGAAATTCAAAGGGACAACGAAAGGAAGCCTCAAACTTGGCTACACAATGCACAGGAAACTATCTGTTACATACTGACAAACCCATCTTTACAGTGCATTGTTACATCATAATCCGCTTATGTTGACATCTGGCTTGATTATTGTATGCTGTGATAAACTCAATCATGCTACCTGTCTACACGTACAATCAACCGACCTCTGAAGACGCGAACAGAAACAGCTCCAATTAATTGAACGGCTAATCCTTCTGGGTTTTTTTAAAAAATATAGCAACAAAATAGTTTTGCTGAAACTTCAGAGAAAACTTAAAACTGATTACATTTGAAATACAGATTGCTGTGTATAAATACAAAGCAAATGGAAAAAATCTCAATCACAATTATATACTGTCGACAGTACAACATTATCATGGGTAAACGTAAGTTGGACGTTGCATATGTTCATCATCTCATCCTAACAGTAAGTTAAATTTTTTTATAGCATTTGGATTTAGTGCTGAACCTGATATTAAACCTGGCAGTCAACCTCAACTATCATGAATATGATGACTGAAATGCTTTAAGTGCAACACCACATCATGATGAATGAGTCAAAAGTTCCTGAAAATTTCTAGACAGCTGGAAACTTGGGCATCCGTGGCTTAGATATCATACAAAGTTAAAGCAGATGTTCTGTAATATATGTATCAAGCCACAAGTCGTCAATTCACTTACAACTGGCTGTAATATTTTGAAGAAGGAGTGTGTCACCAAACATGAATCCAGGTGGGGTAAGTAATATATGCTAATTTTGCTCATTAATCTTTTCCTTTTGCCGTCAATCCCGTGTTACGACTGCAGAGACTTAAACTATGCAACAAGAAATAGCAAAACAAACAAGTTTTGCATAATTTAAAATAATTTATTTCTCAAAATACAGGAGAGAAAGAATTAAATTAACTTACAGCATGGTGAATGAATTCCTAGTTCCTAAAAGTCCTATCAATTCCAATAGCTGCAAGAAATCCAAATACATTCCAACGACCAAAAAATGCCCCTTCTGTGTTTCAAATGTACATAAAGAATTAATTTCCAAAGAATTCAAATAGTCGTTGAATAAATATAGTTAATACCGTACCGTACAGTACAGTTATTCTAGCGTGTCATGCAAAATATAAATCTTTTCAAATGCCAAGCCAGGAAATTGAATCTGAAAACAGGCAGATTGGGACCTACCAGCGAAGTTCTTTGCGGCATATTTAAGCATCACTTCCACTAAACATTCTCTGATTTTTCCAATACACATGAAATTTTCAAAAAGAACATGTTTCACCCTGTTTGCCCCCACCCCCCCCCAAGCCTATTCGACATACTTCAAAGAGACTGTCTGTTCAACAGCGAGTGAAAGCACTTGCAATTGATTGATAAATAAACCATGCCCTTTTTTGTTATATCTAAAAATCCCTAAAATGGGTGTGAATTTATGCTTATATATACGGGACATTAATGCCAGGTGTTGACTCATGTTAGTTTCATTCGTGGGAATGGAGAACATATTTTGTTTGTCGAGAAAAATTCTACAGCATTCAGTGATCATTCTTAGGATTTATGAAGCAATTCACTACAAGCAAAGCATGTAAAGCACGGCAAAAATAAATTTCAGAAACTCCTGGCTGACGGAGATGTACTTTGTGAAGCTAGAAGAGGGTGGGGAATTTAATTACTGAATGCATGAAATCGACGGTCGCATTATACATCACTTATCTTACATTACAAAGTACGATCATAGGTTTTTATAATTAACATGTCATTAACTAAAGTTCCTTACAAAACTATTATTTGGAAAATAATATACACAATATAGATTTGATTACTATCTGATGTTTCTATTTAAAAAAATGAGTGAGATACTGTAGATGACAGGAAAGTCAATATTTTACATTTGATAATGCATTTTTTTCAGGTGACAACAGTCATACCTATGCGCTAACGGTGATTCAGGATGCAAAGGCCATTGAATTAGTGAAGATCGCTGCTCTTAGTAAAATGTCATTATCAGTGCCATGAGGAACACTTTCTTTGCGGCTTACTACCACCACAATTATTCCAAAGCTGCACCAGTTGTGTATCACACACGTATCAAGAATATTATATCATAGGTTGTTAACTGTAATATTCTATGGATTTAAATGACATAACATGGGGAAAAACATGTGTACAACCTTAAAATATTTATTGTGATGTTACATCTGTACACTGTGATTGCTGCATTAATGCCAACTTCTTGCTAATTATATATATATATATATATATATATATATATATATATATATATATATATATATATATATATATATATATATATATATGTATGTATGTATACAAAATCAGAACATGTATAACTATAAATGAAATATTTATGGCTTAAAAAATTAATGATTATTTCCATTTCAGGGCGCCACCCGACTCTCAGACCTTAAAGCAGATATGCACACATCGTATGAATTCAACAAGTGGCCAGCCCTAAAATTGCGATAGATCATCATGTGACATTCTACAACATTTTAATAGTGCAAAACAGTCATGTAATGATTTATTTTGTATTATGGCTGTATTGCTTGTTGTTAAGTAATAACTATCCCATCTTTTGCAATATTCATTGCCTATTACATTAATAGACTTTTCATTGCCTATTACAATAACAGACTTGGAAAAATATTCACTACTTGTTCTGGCAACATTTTTTGAAAATTGGTGACAAAAAATTGAGGTTGGCGATTTTTTTGCTGACAACTTTTTAAAAGCCAGGACCATACCTGAAGACCCTAATCTGCTGGTGCATAACACAGTGACATATCTACTGATTACTCTTAATAGACTGCACAGACCCAGATCTGCAAGATATTATGTGACGGCAGATCTCAGTCAATAAAGTTTGTACTTGGATCTTACTTGTATAGGACTTTATGCTGTAAGCAATTATAAACGGTCAGATGGATACTTACTGATAGACGGCTTCATCTGATGGGACACTGTGACCCTCAACAAAGATTTTCTGATAATATATACCCTTGTCTGTGAATTCCTGCAACAAAAATGGCAGTCCATCAAAACATTTTGAAATTTATGTGTTAATCTGTTGTACGAGAGAATTAAATATTTTGCAACAATCCTTAAAACAATATTTTAAAGAAAGCAAATTTGTATAGTATATTATGTTACTCTGATAATACTTACCATATCACATTACATTATGCTAACTTTCTTTGCTACCGCTGAATCCAGTCCTCCTGGAAAGACAGAAGAATGTCTTTCTGTCTAAATATTAGACATGGGAAGCAACTCTTATAGGTTAAATCCCCTTTCTTCCTGCAAGGTGGCCACCAGTATACCTAGTTTAAACCAGTATTTTACTTGAATGGCACCTTAGAAGATGCTCGCATTGTGGGGAAGGATGGGAGGGATTATCAGCAATGTGATCAGATAAGTATTATTTGATAAACAATTTATTAAAAATTTATTTCTGGTGTGTGGTTTCATGAATGGGGAGTGATTACTGTCTGTGCATCTACCACTAACCAAACATGATTCAGTGTCTCATTAATGAGGCCATGTCATGCAAATGGAAGCTGTGAGAGTTCAGAGTACACTG
The DNA here is from genome assembly GCA_028554795.2 of Sinohyriopsis cumingii. Taxonomy (NCBI): domain Eukaryota; kingdom Metazoa; phylum Mollusca; class Bivalvia; order Unionida; family Unionidae; genus Sinohyriopsis; species Sinohyriopsis cumingii. Next base: position 91,744 of record JAPYKE020000689.1, on the reverse strand, counting down.
ATTTAATAACTCCCTTATGCCAAAAGGTCAATGCTTGTCATTGGGTTATGTCTTTCATTCCTGCCATATGTGATAGGAATTGTCTTTCACAGCTGATGCAGATCATGTCCATGCATACAAACAGGTTACGGTATCTTGGCTTCTCTTGACCGATCGATCAATGAGAGGGAACTAATAGTTATTGGTGTACCAGAGCATGCTGCTCTTAGGAAGTAACCAGGATAAGTCATTAGAACAGAACTGTAATTAGTTTGGATCTGCAGACATCATATGAAGCTCACTCACTCTGCATACCTAAGTTAGCATTATCATAAACTGCAAGTCAAGTATAATAGCTGCTTCAGTGTATGTGTGTGTGTCTGTGTGGGGGACGATGGCTCAATCTTTAGGCAAGTTTAGACAGGTCAAGCCAAAGAAAAGTTTCCACTGTAAATAATGTGAGTAAGCATGGTCTGGAGATATCGGAATTGGACCTCAAGTCAAAGATTACCTTGTTACAGCCAAAATCATCTCTTGCATGAAGTCTGAATGCATCTGAGATCATGGAACATTATCCATTGATTGTGATAGGGGCCAACTTCTTGTCTTCAATGGGACAAAGAAAGAATGGGGAAAGTGTGTTGAGAGTGGTGTAAATTCCATGATGTGACAAAGTCACTGACAATACGATTTCTGCTTGTTAAACTTAAAGACATGCTGCATCCATAAATGGACAAATCAGTAGCACTTTAAAAATTTTGAAATAAAAATCTGACAATGATGTAATAGAGCAGTCATCATTGTGGGCTTGATGACTATTTGCAAAAGTAATTGTAGACTACTTAAAGTGAGTGTTATGCATAAATAATTTATCAATGTCTTTTGTGTCTATACTCCTGAACTTAATCGACATGAATTTAGTCAATTTGTGACAACAGTTTTAACTGCAGATCCAGGAAAGTAGCAAAAATAAATGTACATTTTTCATAGTTTTTGGTAATTATGGCAGGTAATATATAGATTGCTTTTTTATGCTCAGATCATAAATTTTTGCCACTTATATTAGTAATAATTACATTTATACCTCTCCTGGGGGTTGGCATGTGTGAACCTACAACAAAGCAGTTAAGGTTCACATTAAATACAATTTCCCTTTGATTGGGTACCTGCATAACCAATCATTAGGATAGACAGGTACCCAGTAGAAGTTTCCTAAAATTTTGACATCTGTACTGGTCAATTTTCATAATTTGCACGGCAAGTAAAATTTTCTGTCACCGGCTTAGGATTTAATAAATAATATAAGGAAATAATCTAGATTTCTTTTGTGCAATTTTATGAAAATCGTGATTTCTGATATCATATATAGGTAACTATGATATCCTCCTTACCTCTGGATTGTAATACTTGGTTGTGAAGGTCAGATCTATGATCAATCCAAGAGTTAAGCCTCGGTCATTTAGCATATCTATCAAAGTCTGTGGTGTGAATCTGCAAAAGTTTCCGAAATGTTAATTCTATACCAGTAATCTTGATACAGTTACCATAACAACAGGCACTTGTTAACAATACTAATTACAGGGGGCTAATTTATTGCTTATGAATTATTTAAAGTTATACTCAGCATGCAAAAGCTGTGATATCTAGGACCGTTCCGTAAAGATCTATGCTATTCTGTCAACCTCTTTTTACTCCTCTTTCCTTCTTCCATCCATTTTATTCCAGCATTTTCAAGGACAGATTTACCTTTTTATGTATATATATGTAAACTGTGATCCATTTTCAATGATGAAAGTTTTCAGTCTAAATTTGCCAGTTGATTTTAATTATGTAATTTCCCTAAAAATATAATATTTGGAATGAAAACAAAAATTACTGGAGTTCAGATGTGCTTTGCCAAAGTGGTAATTGGTACTCTTGGCCACTACTGAACTCACTGTACAGATCAATGCTGAAGAAATTAAGTGTAAACTGACACCATCAAAACTTTTTGAAATTACCTTTTTGCTTCTTCATACTTGTTACTCAGGGACTAAAAATAAGATCAAACAAGAGTATAAATTATTATTTGAATAAATATATATATGTGAAAATGGAAACAAAAGAGATCCTTAGACAATAAAAGAAGCAGTTCCTTTATGTACTGTATCAGAGTAAGATTATAATCACAACTTTAATTGTAAAAACCATTTTGTCCAAATAAAACAGATACATGAGATTTTTATAAAAATCTTGAGAAACTAATTATTTTCTTTTTCTTTCTCAACAATGTGAACATTCAAATCCACAACAAAAAAAATGATGTTAATCTCATCTTGCATACGTGTGTGAGTGTTTGTATCTGTGTGTGCATGTGTGTGTGTGTGTGATTTGGATTTTTAAAGTAGCCTGAACAATTTTTCAGGGGCCTAGAGTGGCAGAGTGGTCTAAAGTGCTCTCCATTATGAATCACTGCCATCTCACCTCTGTCTGCGTGGGTTCCAGTCTCAGATTTGGCTAATGTGGGTATGTGAGAAAGCTTGCCAGTAGCTTTTCGTGGGTTGGTGGTTCTTTCTGGGGTTTTCCCGGATTCTTCCTCCACCATTAATACTGGCTGCCATGTATAGCCTATACTGTGCTGAAAAATGGCGTTAAACTCCACAACAACAACAATTTTTCAGTCATATCACTACAATGTCTGCAGTGTAGCAGTTTATAGTGATGTCTAGCACTGGGGCATTATGCTGCTGACATGTAGCATCATGTCCCATCCAGTCACATTATCCTGACAGTAACACCAGGCCAACCAGTCTTAACACTATTCTCTTAATGCTGCATGCCAAGCAAGGCAGCTGCTAGTACCATTGTTTAAAGAAGTCTTGGGTATGAATCAACCAGGGTTAAAACCAAGAACCAAGAACCTTGCATCAAGAAAAATCAAACCTAAGAAAACATGAAAAAATGGGGAAAAAACAAATTTTTGTGGATTTTGTGCTTTATCCAAACCATATATGTTCTTCTTAATGACACAAGTCTAGTGATCAGCATGCCTTAACTATCTGACAATTCAACATAACTGCCATAACATTTTATTTTTGCATGGGTTTGTTGATTCAAAATACTTTTTTGAAGATAATAAAAACATTTGTAAAAGAGTCAGAAAGCATTTTTTATTGTTGCAATGCAAATGTATGTGTACACTATTTAGTAACTGGACAAAATGCAAACATTTATACTTAAACTTACAGATGCATATTTTCCTGTTAAAATTTAAGTCTTCTGAAAGCACGTATAATTCAAATAATAAATTTTTAATTCATAGGTACAACAAGACTGTAAAACACTGATTTTCACTGATTTAAAAAACAAACATGAAATAAAATTGTGTCAATCTAGTCTCTTGGTGCATACAAACTTGTCATGTACATGATCTGGAAACTACTGAATTCTGTACATCCAGCTTAAACCATGCCATGGTTAATTTTCTTGTCAGTTGTGATTATCTTTTAGCAAGAATGAACTTTAATGTTGATGGTTTAAGGTCCACCCATAAGGTGATCTTCACCAGTAACATTTTTTGTGTATGTACTTATCTTAATACAGATAACAAAATTTAGGCAATTTTGTGCCCATGACTGCTTTATTTCAAAAGAAAAAAAAAGGAAAAAGTCATTAACTATAATGCCAACTGTTTCAAAAAGAAAATGTGTTGCCTTTAATTCATACTTTTATAAATTTTATGAAGAATTTATTAAGGTCTATTTGTCATTACTTACAATGATTTTTAAAAAAAAATCCTGATAAGAGAATTGAAATGTAGATGAAAGACTGGGTCTCTGGCTATAAAAGGAATGCATCAACAAAGAACTCACATAATTTTAAGCATCAGATTTCAGATTTAGGTATAAAAGTACATAATTCATTGTTTAATTTTGGACATAAACTGCCATTACCAAAATTATCAGATAAATGAATGTTCAAATAAGAAAGGTTTCTGATAGTACGTTAAAATATCTTGCTGGTAAAAATCGTAGAGATACATGCAATGTATGGGTCAGGTCCTGAAGTTATAAAACTCTCTGACCATAAAATCTGAACTAACACATAAACTTCAAAGTTAAAAACCACACTTGGCACCTCTCTCTCTATATATATATGTTGTAAATTGGGTCTGTAATTATACATGAAAACAAGATGATTATACTCAAACAGAAGTTACAGGCTACTGTAGTTTCTGAAATGTAAACATATTTGCAATTTTTTGTCAAAATAATTTTGGTAATTGCAGGAGCAGGTGCTTGTCAATGGTTTCATATAAACTAGTTAAACATTCATTCAAACAAGCTGATTACAGCCTTATTCTGCTATAAAATAAAATATAAAAATGATACTGAAACATTAATACTCTGACTTCTGTTCATTTGACAGCTTACTTCTAAAGAGATAAAACAATTCGAGTCAAATTGCTATGATGTCTGCATTGTGGCAATTTATAGTGATATATAGCAGAGAAGCTGCTGCAGACGTGTAACATCATTTCCCACCCAGTCAGATTATGCTGACACCGATCATTTTTCTATAGTTTTTGCTAGTATGCCATAAGTCCGTATTTTAAGGGTAATTTTCGTAAGACTTATACAAAATCGTAAGAGTTTGCAGATCTGAGATACCCCTCAAATTATGGTCTGTTGTCTTTTAGGATTAAATTATTTACTAGACTTCCAATATGTAATTTACTGACAAATTTGATGATGACTAGTTAGAGTGTTTTCCATACTGTGGATTCATCCTGCTGAACTGGATGAACTGAGTGGATCAAGATGTTAAGTGACAGATTATGACAATACTGTCCTTGCTGGTACATTCTTTAGCATGGCTATTTAGCAGAAATTTGCAATGAGTCTGTTGTATCATGAACAGCTGTTGTGTATGATTATACATAACGGTTCTTAGCTGGGATTCATACCTCTTTCAAAGGAACTTTCAAAGGCAGAATGCATGTTCTCTCTATTACTTCTCCAAAGGGGCAGTAATCTTCCCACCTGTTAAGTAAATACTGTCAGCATTAAGTACATTAAATTTTTGTTTTCAGGTCACAATTTCATAGCAGTATCTATCTTCAGTATACTTATGTATGTATGTGTGTGTATATATATATATATATATATATATATATATATATATATATATATATATATATATATATAGACACACACGTCGCAGAATAGAAACCGAGTGGGTCTTTGGACTAAATGAATAAGACAAACACAATGTGAGAAAGATGGAAATTTATGAGATGAATATATAAAGAAAAATATATGATGTAAAAATACAATGATTCTCTCACGCTCTCAAAATATGATTGACTCAAATCACTCTACACAACATTCACACATTGAAAATAAACCAAAACTTTGAAATCAATATGAAGTACAGATCCAAGAAACTTCATGGACTGCAAATACGTTTCAAACAGTATTCTACACTACAAGAGAGATTCACATAATCTCAAATATGAACTCCGATTAAGATTCAAAATAATCTTATGAACACAACTAAGATTCAAAATAATCTTATGAACACAACTAAGATTCAAAATAATCTTATGAACATAAAAATGCAACTGGAACAATAATTGAACCAAACGTATGCTTCTATACCCCTTGTACAGTCGCACGATTCCTTGGGTTGGCCCACGCTCTTATCGGCCGCTCGCACCCATTATGGATCCACCACATGTACAGTCATACGTATACACACGTACAAACAGCATACAGCACCCTTTTGAATTTGCTATGTCTACGTCCGTGGCACAGACATACGTACATACATACATATGTATCAACAGCACGCAGCCTTAAATACTCTGGAAACTCCAGACATCTCTAAACAACTTTAGACAGCTTCAGACAGCTCTAGACATCTCTAGTCTTAGTCACAGTCACAATCACAGCGACAATAAAACAAAATTGGTCATAATAAATAGTTTCTGTAAAATCTCTACATATATGCTAATACATTAACCTCTAATAGTGACCTGTAATTCAAAGTTCAAATCTGCATTGTAATAAATGCATTATTACGCGATAAGACATTACAAACTGAATAAGCTTCGCATATCAAATGAAATGTAAATTTAACACATACCCCTATGGCTGGAGAACAATGGAGAGCGTACACTCCTTGACGTGATCCAAAATGACCAGTGTCAGTTTTAGAAATTGATCTTACTGAAATCCATAGGAGAGTGAGCAAAAGTCAGGGTAAAATACCCGTGCATATCATGTTCCTTCATCACAAGTAATTTCTGGCAAGGTACATGTTAATACAATCGCTTACCTGGAAAAACACGCATTCACCCTAGATAACGTTGTACGCATGTACAACGAAAAATAGTCAAATAGTTCTAAGGCAAAACCAAGTTATTTTTTGCCTAATTCTTTGACAAGATATATATATATATATATATATATATATATATATATATATATATATATATATATATGTTTGTTACTACCTTTATTGTTTCATCATCTGTGACAGGGAAAATGTTTCATATATATATTAGGTTGATTTACCATGTGGCCAGTCAATATTTCAAGCAGCTGGTTTGACAACATCACACCTTTTTCACTTTCCATAATTTTCACACAGAAATTGTTAAAAATCAATGCCATTACAGAAGTCTGACCATGTTTATTTACCTACTCTGAAATCTTGATTAGCAATTTTCTAGTTGTTATGAGAATCCTGTTGATCAACATCCTGCCTGGTGATGGTATCAATCATTACACACCGTGCCATGTTTGTCAACATCATTTTAAGTGAAATGATGGCCACACTCACCAACCACTACTGCAACGTTGTGGCTCAAGTCAAAATGGAGGATTATTTAGAATATAATTATACATCTTTATTTATTGATACATATACACATAATCCTCATCCCTTATAGGAGGTACCAGTACAACGCAAGGATTCCATTAATTTGTTTCAATTTGGAAGCCCATCATACTCATCTCCACAGTGATTTATGTAACTGATTAATATGAAATCACTAACTTCTCACTGTTTCAATTCTGTTCCAGTTATTATTATTTTTAAATTACTGTTGTAACTAAATACTTAAGTCTTCACAAGACAGATTAGTACTGCAACATTTCGACTTGCCAGAAGGCAAATAGTGCATCTAATGGGCAATGAATTTAACTTGTTTTCTACCTGTTTGTCATTTCAAGTGGAGAAAATATTAACTTGCAAAACCCTGTTTTCACTGGAAATTTGTCTTTTACCAGTTACTTTTATTATTTTGTACAGTAAGCCAAGAATTTTCAATCAGTTTCAATGGCAATTTTGCCCATCATTTTGATTTGTACAGCTGAATTGTTTTTTTTTTTTGGTTGTTGCTGTTATAAATGAAGTCTGAATTTTAATGGACAGGAAAATTGGGATTCCAAACCCAAAATAATGCAAATGTCAAAATATAAAATTAGTACTGGTATACTGTATTCTTAAGAAGTACTACAATATATAATCTCAACCAAACAAAACATTTATGTGTCACTATTAGTAGCAATCAGGTACTGAACATTTATATTCCAGATATATGCTCCAAGGCAATATACTTGATCAACTTAGGATACTCTGTAATATTACAAGATGAATTTGAACAAATCCAAAAGTGAGTAGCCAGGTTTGTAAGATCCAGTTATGACTGTACACCAAGAAGTATGATCTCATTGTATAACTGTTTGTCTTGGAAGCCCTTAAAGCAATGATTCTTTTGTGCATACGTCTTCTCTGAAGCTTAGCACAACGTTTTTCAAACTGACTTTCTTATGATGATATTCATACAATTACAAACACCTTTTAACAAAAAGTTTTAAATAAAACTGTCTGAACCTCCATACTCAGTAACTGACAAAGCTGACAAAAATAGGGAAGGATTACGGTTGTGAATAAATTACACTAACGAAAATTGGGTAGTCCATCTCTACCCCACCCCTTTAATTTCGTAACAAACGAATACTCAGTATAATTTTGGATAAGACTTTTTTTAAAAAATTCTGAAAATATTTATGATTTAATTTTCTTTATGAATTATGCTATTATCCCTTACCCATCCGGTAATTTTGATTTATTAGGCATTGTTGCGCCAGAAATTCAATGCAGCTCGAGTAACCGGAAACAAAGCTAAGAACGTGGAGAATTGTATAAGACAAAACCGAAGCAATTTTCAAATCCTATAGCGGAATCTCATTCTGAGCTGAGTTAACATTCAATATTATAGGATTATATAGATTTATGTTATAAAATGAGAATGGATGAGCACGTTCATAACATGATAATTTTTTCTGCTAACAAATATTAGTTTTTCAAAAGGCTTTGAAAGAAAAAAGGTGCAATTAGCACAATACATAGGTCAGGTAATCTGTCTGAAGCTGGAATTCATGTTGAGTAGGTGTCAGATTATTTGAAGGTACATGTACTTGTTTTTTCTCTGTTTTTTTTTCTTGTCATTATTTAGTGCAGTTTCGATTTCTATGGCTAAGGAATTTTGTACTGTTTTGATCAGATTTTTTTCTCAAATTGTAACTCTTGCTTTTCTTCATTGGAAGAAGTGCGGCATATGATAAGACAAGCCATTGGGCCTCACGGTGACCTCCTGATCACAGTGACAAAACGTAAACTGCAGTGGTATGGGCATGTCACATGATCATCAGGACTTGCCAAGACAATCCTGTAAGTCACTGTAGAAGGAAGAAAAAAGAGAGGCAGGCAAAGAAAGAGGTGGGAAGAAAACATTCGAGAGTGGACAGGCTTGACATTGAGCGACTAACTGAGAAAGATGGAAAATTGAGAGGAATGGAGGAAGCTGGTTGTTTCGTCTTGTACGGTGCCCCAACGGTCTACCAGACTAAGGGACTGATGATGATGATGATGATGAACTCTTGCAAAGTACGTGTCACTCTAGTCACAAACAGCACCAGCATTAGCAAACGCAGGGCCCGATTTAGATCATTTTGACAGGGCCCCCTGGATTTACGTGCTGGGCCTCCTGTGATCATGGTATTTGGAAATAAACTTTTAAACAAGTTTTATATGATATTGAACTTAAAATTTTCTTACATTGTTTTAAAATTAATTTCTCTCTATAGACATATTTTAAAAAGTTAGTAAGGCATGGGGCCCCAGTAAGCGCAGGGCCCGGCTGAATCAGTCCAATGTGTAATATGTATTTATGCATGTATGTATGTGTGTGTGTGTGTGTGTGTGTGTGTGTGTATGTATGGGTGATCTGAGCATTGAGTTTGTAACTTTAAAAAATAATGTATCTAGTAAATACCGAGATGAACCAGACAGAAGAGAATTATAATAATCCAGTCTAGAATGTGCTAAGGAATACACAAGAGCTTTAGATGAAAGAAAATTGTGAATGGAGCTGACACATCAGATATGCAGCCTTGTATACATTCATGAAATATTGGTGTAATGAAAGAGTATTGTCTAGTGACACATAGGTTTTGTACTGATTCTGAGAATTTAATCTTGGTGTTGAAGACACTTTAATGCTTCAAGTAATGGGAATGAGAAAGTTCTGTCATTATTCATCTGCAAGTTGTTACATGTCATTCGTGACTTCATGTCAGAAATGCACCTCTCTTTGCCTTGGATGTTAGAATCCACTTCAGATGGTGGGCAAATATGTATATTTGGGTGTCATTAACATACTATTAGTGAAGTACTGAATGAAGATCTGGGACATGAGTGAGGTTGGGTGTATATAATGAAGAGATTAGGTATAAGAACAGAACCATGTGGAACACCAAACCACAGACCAACCGGACTGGAACAATTTCCATTTACGGTCCCAGTTTGTGTTCTGTCCACTAAGTATTACTTGAACTATATCAAGGCTGCATTGTGAATGTCAAATACATGCTGGAGACAGTGAAGTAATATATCATAGTCAATTGTTTAAAATGCGGCAGACAAATCAAGTAGGTGAGGACTGTAATCTATCCACTATTTAAAGCAGGGATAAGGTTGTTAACTATTTTCAGTGAGCTGTTTCGGTGCTGTGGTGAGGACGGTATGAAGACTAGATTTCTACACATAATATTAAAATCCAGATCAGATACAAGTTGGGATAGAGCAAATTTTTCTAAGGTTTTTGACATGAATTGTAATCCATTCATTTTTTAACCACTTAATTTTCCATGTCAGATGGTTCTTTATTATTTAGTTTGCTTGAGATAAAACTTCTTGAGAATACCATTAACCACAAAATTATTCTCTTCACAGACATTACCAATATTTGTTGCAAAGGCCTATTTCCAGGAATTTTTGCATTGATCTGTTTACACTAACATTTTGATGTTAGCATGTCCATGCAGGGTGTTTTCAACTTGAGAAAATAAGACTTACTAATACTCGTTGTGATTAAAGTGTTACAACAACAAATTATGTGCAAAACAAAAATAGTATGTCAGCGAAATGATCGAGATTTGTACAACCTAAACCAGCCATGCCAATATTAAATGCTGCCAAAGTGATGCTGCAACAGTAACATAATTGTTATATAATGAGTCAGAATTAAAATTCAAAGCAGACACTTAATAAAAACTTAATCTGAGTTAAAACGGACATACAAAGTCATCAAAGATATGGTGTCTAAAAACTTTTATTCTTTTTTCTTTCTGAAAAATCTCTAAGATGACCACATTGATACAGGCAAACATTTGTTCCCATTGCATGGTAACAGATGTTCAATGACATCTTTATGATTGCAACTTCCTGTTAAAAAAAGTCTGATTTTAATGATGGCAGAATGTTGAATCACAAGAGACAGGTCATCAGTGTAGTCATACTTTTCAGTTTCCTCACAACATGTTTAAAATAGATTTAAAATCACCTTATCTGTTTTTAGATGCACGTTTGTATTTTTTTAAAATGTTGTAATCCGTGTGAATCACTTGCAAGTTTCAATAAAAATTATGAATGATTACATAAAGTGCCTGAAGTAGTTTACATCCCGGTCTCCATGAATGTTTTGTTTTAGGCAAGTTTTAAAGGCAAGAAAAATATTCCTATCATTCGGTGGGCAAAGATCAAAGGTCAAAAGAGGTAATTTGGTAATTTATTATTTAAGCCATGGTAACAATGTTGTAGGTGAAATAGTAAATGAATGTATTTAAATTGATCCTGTTCATAACACAAGCTGATGAAAATTGCATTTTTATTACATAAAAGGAAGATGAAAAAAGTGTATGAAGCATCTAAAATCTCAGATAATTGGATTTGGATATTGCTAACATCCATTGGATAATTATTAATTAATCTGTCAGCTCTAGGGAAGAAATAGTGCATCAAAAAATGGCACAATCCCCCCCCCCACCAATCTGATTTACAAATTTAATCAAGGGCTTTATCTACAAAATCGCCTAAAAGTATAAATGTGTGCTGAATGAAAAATAGTTTTGATGACCTGTTGAATAATTATAAAGTTAATTAAAAAGCAATCTTGAGTTGGCGTTTTAAAAAAATGCCAGTGCTTTATATTCTGTTTTAATATAGTTAGAATCGGTATACTTAAATCTTACGAGGTCAGCTATGTTACATCTTTGAAGGTTCGAGTCTAAGATTCAGCCAATGTGGATATGTGAGAAAGCTTGCCAGTAGCTTCTCGTGGGTCGGTGGTTCTTTCTGGGGTTTTCCCGGGTTCTTCCTCCACCATTAATACTGGCCGCCATATATAGCCTATCGTGTGCTGAAAAAATGGCGTTAAACCCGACAACAACAACAACATCTTTTGAAGTCATGTAACCTCTGTTACTGTGGAATGTTAAGGTGAAATTTAACATTATGCATAAAGAAGGAAACCAGATTTTGTGCATGAAAATTTTGAATTATTTTCATACAAGTATTGATACTTCATTTGTCATCACTTTGCTCACTGAATAGGTTCTATAAATTTGAAAACGACTTAGATTCCCTTTGTCTTTATGTTGTCATGATTATTCTTATTTTACCAGTAGTTATTTCATATACAGAAATTACAAATCAGTTCCACATGAGAACATGTAGAAGAAATATTGCATGAAACTTATCTTTTCCAATACTCTAAGTAGCAAAGTAATAAGTTGACATGACACATTTCATGAAAACTCCTAAAAAAATACTGTAAGAGAGAATTCTGCTTGATCCAATTTGGCTACATTATCTTATGAAAATGGATTTAATGTGATTTGATATGTTACTTGATATTGTTGGCTGTTAACTTGGTGTCCATTCCATGTCTCACTATGCTCTCTGTGGCCCATAACTTTCCTTAGAATAAAGTCCCAGTTAAACTAGACCTTAACTTCAAGAGGTCTCTTTGATACTCAGATGAAGTAGTCAATCCTGACTATAAGACTGGGACAAAGGATGAAACACAGATTCAGATTTAAGCTTCATCTGATTTATTAGCAGTGACAAAATCATATCCCAGTAAAAATGTAGGACTTAAATATCAGGTGCATCACTTCTAAAAATAATAACACATTGATTTAATATCCCAGTGGTAGTGTGCATTTTGACATAAACAGTTACAAACATCAAAGTTTTCATGTTCTCGTTTTATATTAAAACTGTTGCTTAGTGACAGATTTAGAAACAATGGCTAACATTTAATTAAATTCATATGGAAAAACTTCAAACAGAGCCTTGAAAAATGCTCAATGGCTATAACAATAATAACTGACAAACTTATGCACAAAGCCATGAGAAAGTGTGGCTTCCTACTCTATCTTATTATTATTATTATTATTATTTGATTTCCTATTTCTATTGAACTACAATAAGTATTATTATTTTAATAAGGTCTGCAAAAAATACATGACCTTACCAAATCATAAAAGATACTGTCTGGTTAAAATTTATTTGTTTAAGCAAATGTTTAAACTAAAGTTGCTGATTTAATACCATAACAATGAATGATTAGTTGTTGTTGTTATGGGGTTTAACGCCATTTTTCAGCACACAATAAGCTATGCATGGCAGCCAGTATTAATGGTGGAGGAAGAACCCGGGGAAAACCCCAGAAAGAACCACCAACCCACGACAAGCTACTGGCAAGCTTTCTCACATACCCACATTGGCCGAATCCTAGACTCGAACCCATGCAGAGGTGAGATGGCAGTGATCCGTAATGGAGAGTGCTTTAGACCACTCGGCCACTTGGGGCCCCAACAATGAATGAATAAATATCCTGCAAGGTTTTGAGTATACAGATGTTGATTTCAAAACTTACTTTTAGACCTGTCTAAAATTTACCAAGAAAAAACATTATTTTTCCTGGCAATCATTGATAAAGACATTGTGAAATAACCGTAAATTGACGATTCAATGACAAAAAATAAACAAAAGAGTTAAGTTTTCTTTGCACAATGCCTTACAAGGACTTCACAGTAAATTAGTAAATGACTTTCTCATGCACTGTCTGAACGTACAAAACTCCAAACATTACCCTCGGAAACCCAAACAGGTCCTAGCATAGTCAAAACCCAAACAGGTCCTAGCATAGTCAAAACCCAAACAGGTCCTAGCATAGTCAAAACCCAAACAGGTCCTAGAATAGTCAAAACCCAAACAGGTCCTAGCATAGTCACTGACAAGTCCTTATATACTTCCCACGGAATTCTGCACTTTGCAGAGAAAATTTTGCCATTCATGGGGAAGTAACCACAAGGAAAATTCTGCAAGCCCTTGCTGGGGCAACCTTACTTTGCAACTGATAACATAAAACCCTTAATAATTGTGATTAAAAGCTAGAGTGTGCATACAATGAATATATGTATAAATGGTCAAAATCTGAAGAAAAATGTTAAGTTTAAAAGTGAGCATTAATGAAGCTGATACGGGGCCATCCATTTAGTACATACACAAAAAATCTGGCAAAGCGTGACCCCTCCCCTTGTACACATACATACTTTTTTTACACCCCCTCACCTGTGTACATACACTTGATGCCCCCCCCCCCAAATCAAGAGAACAGTCTATATTTAATCCATGCAGAAACGATCAAGGACTAATAATATTAATGTCTTTAATAAAAAAGATAATCCACCGGCGTTGAATGACTGGCTGCATCAAAGAAATAAGCTGTGGAACTAATTATTTTAGAGGGTTCAACCTCCCCCAGTTTCCTATGCATACATAAATTATCAGTAGACCCCCCCCCCCCTTATGTAAGCGTATGCATTTGGGTTACCCCCTCCATGTGGTGTACATACTAAAGGAGAGTCATATTTTGATTCATGGCATAATACAATGAATTTAAGGATTTCAAAGGATGATTTATGACCAGTTTACATGTGAATATGAAACATACCGTCATTTGGTAATGGATAAATGTAGGTATTAATGAATAAATTAAAAGTGACCATAAATGCTAACACCCACCCACTTAGCTATGACGTTGTAGCCCTGTCCACAATGTATAGATACTAGTATCAGTACTACCACCCAATCTGTATTACCATTGAGAGCTTCATGATTAAAGAACTTAATTTACAATTGAAAAAATATAGAGGCTGGTTCCCATACTTTTCTAAAGATAAATTTCCAGGATGAAATTAATTTTTTCAAGGTTCACATATGACCATTAGTGAATGGAATCAAAGAACGTTTTAGAGTATAAAACATGCATTTTCTAAATCTAAAGGTGGTTCTCTTTCAAGACTCTCCAAAACATCTAAGCCAGAAAAGATGATCATGTGTAAAATCACAAAATGTATCACATGAAAAAAGTTTGATTATATTCCTATAAATTGGCATGTAAAGTCATTTCAATGTACAAAATAACAATTCTAACTTTATTTTGCTGACCTGCATTATGTTGCTAAGTGGGAAAAACATAATGTCAGAACATAAATTAGTTTTGTTTCCTTTCAAACCTTTAATTCTAAAGAATTGTATAGCAATATATATATACATATATATGCATCTTATAGCAAGTAAACATTTCCTATTACAGTATAAAAAAACAATAAATGTAAATAATTAGAATCTCGTCTTGTAACAATGAGAGTTTAACCCTGAATATATCTGTGCCAATAAAATCCCAAACAAGTTTTTTCAAACAACCTAATCTCCTTAAGACAATCTGGTTAAAAATCCATCAATTAGAAAACATTTTCAAAAGGGTTGATTTAAATTTTGACAAAATACCTTCAAAATTATATACTGTTGTATAAACAAGGACTGAATTTTCTGTAAAATCAACTTGTCTTCTTGTAATTTGTTAAACCAGTCCCAAACCTGTACTGATGCAGGGGCTCAAATCATTTTTTTATATATATATAACACAAGGGATGATAATTTCTCATTTCAGCTCTGAGATTCAACAATTTGGACTAGAAATTTGGTTTAAAATGAATAGCAGTCCGTTTTCTAATGTGGGTTTCCTCTGAATATTTCCACCCCATTTTTCATATTTGGACATTCAGGTTGGGGTGTGGGGTAGTTGCAACTGCATATAGAAAATTTGGAATTTGCTGCCACTGTAAAGTAGTGATACATGCGGGCCAAGAAAATTTAAAATTATGTTACACTGACTTATACCTGCATGAAATTGATAGGAAAATGATTTTTTTCCTCAGAAATGGAAAGTATTATAAACTTTATGTCTTTAATCCACTGACAGACTAGATGAAACTAAGGCATTGATGAAACCTCATCCGGTACTTGCCATTTGCATTACTAGTCACTTCACAAATGTCAAATGACAACGGAAGTCCATTAGTCATTTAATATCAACAACTACCTCCATTTTAATGTTGTTGTAGAAAAATTCAATTATATTAAATGAAAGTCAGATACTTTTTGTAAAAACCAGCAAACTGGACAGGCTGATTTATCAAACAGAGAACATATGTCAATGTGGTAGTCACGTGATACAACAAAACTCCAGAAATTGTTCTCGGGAATATATAAATATGGAAAATTTTGTGTTCTTTCGTTTTTGTATTTTTATTACAAACAGTATACAACTTTCATTTATTATTTTTTTAATTTTTTTCTCTACAACATAAAGATAGAATTTATAAAGATAGAATCGATTTCATTGGAAAATTCAATGCTTCATCTGCATTTTTTAAAACTCTACAGCTCAAAAGAGGACCCTCTAAAGGTCGTATTGCTGCACCACTGCACTATGCATGAATGTAACCACTGCAGTATGCATGTTACAGCTGCACTATGCATGAGAGTGACTGCTTCAGAGATGGTGTTATTTCATCTACTGTTTCATTGCATTATCCTTATATATTTTGATTAGTTTTAAACTTGTTCATTCTGATGAATAACAAGAAACTTCATTTCCATTATGAACCAATTAGAAACCATATAAAATCTGAGACAGAGGAAAACCTCATGTCAAATTACTTTCCATTTAAGAGCAGCAGATCATCATCATTTTAATTCAGAATAAACAAAACATCATTAGAAGTCTTTTGGTTAAAACCCCATGCTAACATGAGAATTTGTAACAGGGAATTTTGCAGATGTCTTTGTAACATAAAGCAACTTTAAGTTGATGTATATGATTTTGTACCAGGTTAAATCAGTGGCATGTTTAAAGCTGCTAGTACTTGAGTGCATCTGGTTGGAACTTGATCAATTATTAATGGGGTTCCATTTTCTAACTATGTCAGGTGAATCTTGACAGGGGTGATGAGTGGGTTTTGTTTATGAAAATGGCCAAGGGTTAAAATGTTGCAGAAATAGTGTTTGTACTTGCTGAAATATTTGTCGTAAGTTGAAACTTTGCCAAGATTAGTAGATTAATGGGAGCAGAATTTTACAAACCCTGGAGGGATATGTGTTGATAATGGTGGTTAGATAATCTGAGATCTGATTGGGTAGTTAATGGTTTTGAGAGTGTTTCCTATGTGAAGTCTCTTGCTTTGCAAAGAAAAATCAGGCAGTCCAGGTTTTTGCAAGAGGCAAAAAGGTCTTGACTCCAGGGGTGGGTGAGACTCTTGTAAAGGCTGTTCCAGGGATGTGTAGTTAAGATTTGATACACGTAACCTGGGTGTAAGGAGATGGTTCTCTAAAGGGAAATTCGAGTGAACCTCAACGCTAAAAGGTACTGCATCTTACTTTCATACATAATTTTTCTTGATAAGAGTCTGAGTTAAGTGTTTAAACTAATTTGTCTTAAATAATATAGGAATCATGTATTCTAAGAATTGATTATTATTAGGTTTGTGTAAAGCTTTATACTTAAGAATTGTTAGTAAGCAATATAGTATAAACTAAGAAGTGAATTTTGTTTAATCTATTTAATTAAGATGTAAATTCTTTTAACCAATGAATTTATGAATTTGTTTTATTAACATTTGAGCAGTAGTTGTGGAGTGTAAAGTTTTTATAAAATGGAGCTGCTAATTGCATGTTAGAACAATGAGTTATTTATTTTTCCTTTTCTAGTAGAGGTGCATCCTGCAACTGGTCCTGTACAATTTTATTTTTATGTATCTAAGCAATTAAATTGTTATATTTTGTATACAGAGCTTGTGTTGTTCTATTTAATATCTCTGCTCAAATTTTCATTTATTCCATCCATTATTTTCATTTTAATATTTGCTTGATCTGGCTTATTACAAAATGGTTGATCGACTTCTGGGCATCAATAACCATGAAAGCATTCATTCAGGAAGTAGTAATGACAAAATGTTCATGCTGGCCATTGAGGCAGACATCAGATTCGCACCATTTCCATTTAGGACTAACTAGACATCGTAAGAAGTCATCTGGTGGAAATACCAAGTCAGTATGACTTTCCATTCTGAAGGAGCAGTGATAACAATATTTTCAAGATGGCTACTGTGACAGCCATATCTGATGTCACATTGGCACCATCTTCGTTTAAGGTTTTGTGGTTTTAATGCTAATTTTCAGCACATGATAAACAATGCATGGCAGCCTGTATATTTGGTAGAGGAATAACCTGGGAATACCCTCAGAAAGAACCAATGACCCACACAAATCTATTGGCAAGCTTTCTCACATACTAATATTGGCTAAGCCAGCGACTTGAAACCACACAGACAGTGGCAAAATGTTTGTGATCTATATAGATGAGTGCCTTAGGCTACTCCTCCACTCAGGACACCCGTAAAGGGCATCATAAGAAATCTTTAGGTGAAAACCCCATATCAATATGACTTTCTGTTCAGGTGGACTTGTGATAAGTAGATTTTCAACATCAATGCAGTGGTGGCCATACTGGATGTCAGTTCTGCATGATTTTTACTTAGAAGCATCTACAATTCATAAGAAGTCTTTTAGTAAAATCTCATGTAGGAGTTGTGATAAGATTTTCAAGATGGCCACCATTGCAGCCATTTTGGACCTCAGATTGGTACCATGTTTATTTAGGACCAACTTGAAATTTTAAGAAGTCTTTTAATAAAATCCTGTGGTTCATATAAATATCCAATTAGAAGACATAGCAATGACATGATTTTCAAGATGGTGGCCATATTGAACAACATAGCAGCACCATTTTCATTTAGGATGAACAAGTCCATGGGATGAATGTGTATGTCAAGTTTTATCCAAGTAGTTTAGAAGAAGTAACAAAAACAAACTTGTGATAATGGACTAGCAGAAAACAGACCATCCCATAAGTTCTTCTGGTCTAAGACCAGTAGGACTAAAACAGCTAAAGTGGCACAGATATATGCAATACGAATAAAATGAAGGTACATTATAAACAAGGATTTCTCAAAATGTTGTGTTTCATATCTAAATGGCTTAATGAAAATGAATTGTTATGCTTACTTTGGCACACGATACAGATATATCAGGGTACAAGCCTCAGTCATACAAAAATACTGCATTAAAAGTATTAGTCAAATACAGAAACTGATGTAGATGATGCTGACACAGTCAGAAAAAAGTATTTCTATATTTAACCATTCACAAACTATGAATTAAAATTACAAGCAAATATCTGACACAGAGATTATCAATAATCTGCTGATATAATTACAGCATTATACAATGTTACATCATGAATTAAAATATTCCTCTACTAACAATCACAGCTCCAATAATAATGTTTAAAAAAGTATTCTCTACTTATCTGCATGTAAAATTAATAAGAAACATTGTAAAAAGTATGAATTTTAAAACAGTGTACAGTCAAACCTGTCTTGAAAGACCACTGCTTTGAAAGAACACCTTTCTTGAAAGACCATGTCCTCAGAGCACAGATTGATTATATAGTATTATCACCTGTAATAAGTGACCACCTGTCTTGAGAGATCATATTTTTGGGGTAGAAGGGGTGGTCTTTCAAGACAGGTTCTAGTGTACTAAATATGCATAATAGATAATTAAAACAAATTTTAACTCTTCACTAACA
This sequence comes from Sinohyriopsis cumingii, assembly GCA_028554795.2. Taxonomy (NCBI): domain Eukaryota; kingdom Metazoa; phylum Mollusca; class Bivalvia; order Unionida; family Unionidae; genus Sinohyriopsis; species Sinohyriopsis cumingii. The sequence continues at coordinate 72,369 of JAPYKE020000689.1, read as the reverse complement.
GGTCTCTGAAAACACGAGTATTAATTAATGAGTATTACAAATCGATCAGAATCGGAAACCACATAGGTTGATAAAACATTTTCAAAAGCTTCTCAATTGATAATGAAACTGTAACAACAACCTAAATTCATTCTTTCCTCTTTGGACCTGTTCAAGATGAACAAGGTATTGAATATCACACTGGTATTTTCCAGTTCTGTCAAGTATACACTGACTTACACAATAATGTTACAAAACAAAACAAATTCATGCAGATGGACAAAACATTATGCCATTCAATGGAATAACAATGTGTCAAATTAGCCGAGTTTAATTACATGAATTTTCTTATTGTCACTCGAGCGATTTGTTAAGAGTAATTGGTTTTTGGTCCTGTTGTATGTGACTGCAGCTGGGTATTCTGGAAGTTCAGCAGTAAGGATTTGAAGAACAGTGCCATCTGGTGATAACTGATGAACATTCTTAGATTGTTTTCCCACAACATATACATTATCATCCATGTCTAGGGTGATACCATAAGAACCCTTCAGATTATCAGGGCTGTAGACAAAGAGACTTCTTCCAGCAATATCAAAACAGAATAGTGAATTGGTTTCCCATGTTGAGATGTAGACCCGTGTTTTTAATGTATTTAGAGCAAGGTAGCTGTCATTCAAGGCACTGTCCCAATATTCATGGTAAGACATCTCCTCTCCTCTGTCACTGATGACACTCCAATAACATTTACTTCTGGCCAAGTTAGGTCCTGTCACAACAATACTTTCCTCCCCAGCAAAAGTGATACCAAAGCATGGTAGTCTGGTCTTAATGATCTGGGTAGGTCTGATTGTGTTGTCTTTGACTACTAAAAACTGAATTTGATTCTTATTATTTAGGGTTATTGCCACTTTGTTGCCATCAAACATGTTGACTCTCCTTGGTTTGTTTGACAGTTGGTAGCTGGATATGTTGTTAAATAATGAATCCAGCAAAAAGCATCTATTATTATTACTATCTACAAGAATAATCTGATCTTCTGCTAGGCACACTAAGTCAGTATATTGTGGATTCTTATCATCTGGACCTATGACCTCAATGACTCCAGCTACTTCCAATGGGCAGTGCTTTTTGGGCTTCCTTCCCAAAGGGAAATCATGATTTTCTGTCTTTGTCATAACTTTCACAATTTTACCCTCTGCCACATGCTCAGGGCAGTTAAGGTCAGCTCCATACTTCAAGTCATTCTGTGGGTTGATAGTGAGCTCCTCAACAGGAACTATGGTGTGTGGGCTCCTGCTATCTCCACTTTTGCATGAGAAGCATGGTACTGGGTGCACAAAGTTGAAGCCAGCACTTCCACCTCGTCTAAACCCATCTGGTTCTAGTCTCCATCCTCCTCTTTGGAAGCTCCCTCCTGGAGGTCCTCTCTTATGACTGAAGGAGAGAGAAAACAAGTCATGAGAACTATCCTATCAGAACAAGGAACTGGAATAGGTTACAAAAAGTTGTCCTATTATTGAAGTGGCCCTTATTTGAATGCCCAAGGTTAATGTACAATAGCAGGAAATAAATACAGTGATCTCAAGTGTTTTTTTTCTCTTCATTTATTGCATTTTTTGTCTGGGACAATGAACAATACATATATATACTCTTCCCTAGTTTATCATGAACCCTCATATAACAATAGTATCCACCAATAATACCTTCTCCTTATGTAACATGAACTCTCATATAACAATAGTATTCACCTAAAAATACCCTATCCTTGTGAAAAATAACTCTCATAACAATAGTATCCACCTATAAATACCCTCTCCTAGTGTAACATTAACTCTCATATAACAATAGTATCCACCAAAAAATACTCTCTCCAAGTGTAACATGAACTTTCATAACAATAGAGTCCACCTAAAAATACCCATAGCTAAAAATTGGCAGGAAGGTGAAACAGATCTTTGTCATGACTAATATACACTCTGCCATGATGCCTGAAAATGTTGGAAATCATGGATGGTAACTGGGGCTAACTTTTTTCCTGAACAGCCAGAAAAAGATAAACTCAGCAAGCTGCAGAAGTGAGGCACTCAAAGTACTAATGTTACTGACTTTGCACCAGTCACTGAACATGTTACATCCACTTGTAAGCATTCAATGTGGAGGACTTTCTAGGAGAAAGGATTCCCTCCACAATCAAAGGCTAAAATTACTTTTATTGCAGAGCTCTTGCAACAAGAGCCAGGTGTAAAGGAGTCGTGGGTCTAGACAGGAATTAAATATCTGAGAACAGGGATGCTTGAGTTGGTTCAACTTTGCCAGGATTTACATGAGAATGGCTATAACTAGATCAAGTAGATCTCTGACCCACAACATGTCCAATCTAAGTGGGGCTATCAGAACCAATTGGCATTTACAATCACTCAATTTCTGTATTTTTTGGGTACTAAAATAATTGGGGAAAAGTTTAGGGGGTGGGTAAAAGAGGGCTCAAAACTCCTCCCAACTGACTGATGGTGCATCCATGGCTCAGGCGTCTTGGTCTGTGACTGAAGAGACAATGGTGGGCAATTTGTGACTCCAACTTGTTGCAGAAAGGTCTACAACTGGACACCCCAAAAGCATGTAAAATCCAATAAAGACCAGCTGATGAATGGTGTAGGTTTTTTAAACAAGTTGTTTAAAAAGTTTTTACTTTTAGTAATGACAGGCATATTTGATGGCAAATTGGCATTATTTGTATAAAATTAAAGGCCTCTAAACTATCAAGACTCAAAATTTCAATTGTCTGGACTACAATTTCAATTGCCCAAATATGTCCATAATACACAGCCATCTATGTACCAACAGTTTTCTTGCAGTTTTGTTTTTGTGGGTTTAACACCATTTTTCAGCACATGATGGGCTATACATGGTGACCAGCATATCTGGTAGAGTAAGGAAGAACCATTAAAATCCTGGGAAAAAATCATTGACCCATGTGAAGCTACCTGAATGCTTTTTCACACAGCAACATTGACTGAGCTTGATAATTAAACCAAAACATACGGAGGGGAGATGGGCGAGTGATACATAAAGGAAAGTGCATTTGACCACTTGGCCACCAATGGACCCCACTTTTGCAAATAAAGCTGCTATCTAAAACTAATTCATGTTTCAGGTTTTCAAACACCTTAGCAATATATCACTAATGACAAAACCTGTAACAATGAAAACTATGCAGAGGAGGATCCAGATGGACTGAATGGAAATGTACATTCATTAAGCTTCTGAGACCACTCTGGTGGCCTAAATGGCGAAAGCATTCACCTTGGATGTGAGAGGTCATGGGTTTGAACCCCAGCTGTGTCATACCAAAGATTTATAAAAATGGTATTAACAGCTGCCTCACTTGGTGCTCAGCATTAGGAGGTTAGTGTCAGGACTGGTTGGTCTGGTGTCAGGATACTGTGACTGGGTGGGACATCATGCTACATGTCTGTGCCATGATGCCTCAGTGCTAGACATCACTATAAACTGCCACACTGCAGACATCATAGCTATATGTCTGAAAATTTGCTAAAGATATGTTAAAAATCCAATTCCAAATCACACACACAAACACTTTAAGCTTCAGTAGGAACGTAAAGGTATGACATAACTGCTGGGTAGGTTGGTAGGTAATTAGATATATAAGTTGGCACATAGACAGAATACTGTTCTTTCTATAATCTGATCATCTGGACACACCCTCCCACCTACCTCCCCCTCCAAACCAACCCACTTCCAAGCATCAACAATGCCATACAAATTAGCACCATCACCAAATCTAATGACAACAGTTCTCTAAGTATTAACTGCCACAATAGCTTCAGCCATTCTCAACAAGGACACTACTATCATCAAAACAAAGATCTGACATCTATCAGCTACAAAACAAAGGCAAGGCGTGTAACAGCTAAAAAACAAAGGCAAGAGATGTATCAGCTACTAAACAAAGGCAAGACAAGTATCAGCTAAACAGCAAAGGCACGACATGTACCAGCTACAAAATAAAGGCAAGTAATGCAACAACTACAAAACAAAAGCAATACATATATCAGCTACAAAACTAAGGTAAGACATATATCAACTACAAAACTAAGGCAAGACATGTATCAGTTATAAATCAAAAGCAAGATATGTATCAGCTATAAATCAAAAGCAAAACATGTATCAGCTACAATTCAAAAGCAAGACAAGTATCAGCTACAAAACAAAGGCAAGACATGTATCTTCTACTAAACAAAGGCAAGACAAGTATCAGCTACAAAACAAAGGCAAAAGTATGTATCAGCTAGTCATTAGCAAGACATGTATCAGCTACTAAACAAAGGTAAGACATGTACCAGCTGCAAAACAAAGGCAAGACATGTACCAGCTACAAAACAAAGGCAAGACATGTACCAGCTACAAAACACAGGCAAGACATGTACCAGCTACAAAACACAGGCAAGTAATGTAACAGCTACAAAACAAAGGCAAGACATGTATCAGCTACAAAACAAAGGCAAGACATGTATCAGCTACAAATCAAAAGCAAGACATGTATCAGCTACAAATCAAAGGCAAGACATGTATCAGCTATAAAGCAAAGGCAATCATCCATCAGCAATAAAACAAAGGCAAGACACAGACCATCTAGAAAACAATGCAAGACATGCATCAGCTACTAAAACAAAGGCAAGACGTGTATCAGCTACTATATAAAGGCATGATAAATATCAGCTACAAAACAAAGGCAAGATTTGTACCAGCTAAAAAACAAAGGTAATATTAGGATTATTATTAACTGAAGTAAACATCTTTATTTGGGTCTGGGTTTAGATCATTGGGATTCCCCTGGTATACCTGACATAGTCCAGGTTCTATATTCCAATTTTTTTAACAGACTTTCTAATTATAACTAACAAGTTATCCTGTGAACATGTAAAACTTTCCAGATAAAAATTTCCATTAGGCAAGAGTTTTTATTAGAATTTCTACATGTACCTGAAGTCAATTAGAGGACTATATAATCTTGTCAGTGGAAATATTATTCATTCATGCATTAAGATCTAGCTGAATCAATTTTATTATTGTTGTGTCCAGCAGTTCATTTGGGCTGGAATTTATTTATTAAATTTTTCAATTCAAATGATTTTGCTCTGGAAATAAAGAGTGCTCATAAAAAATAAGGTTCTTGGACAGAGACATTCACTGGGATTTATAGTGAATTCAAATCTGGAATTATATTACTGCGATTTAAAAAAAAGACTGTTGGTACAACAACATGATACACGCCACAATAGGCAGATCAATATCTTCAGCATTGGACTTAATTTGGATTTCCACTAAAGTTTATTCATAGCTTTAATTATTAGGACTTCTGTCTGAAATTCAAGGATTATGTGGGATTTAATTCGCAATATCATAAGTTCTTTCTTAAAAATTATATTTTCTTGAATAAATCATTTTTTGAATTTTACAAAGCTTGTTTGTTTTCACTCTTTTAAGATATTTTAAAAGCACAGACCTGTATCAGCTACAAAATAATGCTAAGACATTTTTCAGCTACAAAACAAAAGCAAGACAATATCAGCCTATAAAACAAAGACAAGACATGTATCAGCTAAAAACAAAGGTAGACATATATCAGCTATAAATAAGTCAGACAGTCCCACAAAAACTCTACCTACTAAGCATCAAGTATATACAGAAAATAGAAATTCTCAAACTGCAACTCTCAAAAGGTTTCATGATTATACTGTACTTACAGCGTGCCCCATCTGTGAAGATCATTAACAAAATTCTGTCTGTAGATTTGGTGATGCCTGGCCTTGTTGAATGCTAAAAAAATACCAACAATATTTAATAGATGCATGATATGATGTAAGAGTACCTATGGTTGATGCATTTCTTCTTCCATCAACTTTAGGCAAAAGTAAAAACTTCTAAGTAGTCATAATAGCCCTTCAGGCATTGCTTGACATTAACTGCATGCAAAAGGGGCCCCGAGTGGCCGAGTGGTCTAAAGTGCTCACTGTTACAGGTCACTGCCATCTCACCTCTGTCTGTTTGAGTTCAAGTCTCATGCTCAGCTAACGTGGGTACATGAGAATGCCTGCCAGTAGCTTCTCGTGGGTCGGTGGTTCTTCCCGGGGTTTTCCAGGGTTCTTCTTCCACCAATTATACTGGCCACCATGTATAGCCTATCGTGTGCTGAAAAATGGCATTAAACCCTACAACAACTACAACTGCACGCAAAAGATCTTTAAAAATATCCCATTACCTCTCTTACCACTGCCAAGTGGCCAACTATCAACCAGATGAAAATGGTCATGTATCGCTGACTCTCTCAATGCATCAATTAAAGTGGAAGAGCATATGACCACTCCATGATTGCCAACTGATGGCAACCTATTCTTAGCTAAAATGCCTGATTGCATCCTTTGCACCACTCAACCATCTGATCTAAACTGGAGATAGTTCATGTAGATTGAATGGGTATGTAATTCACTTCACTCACTGAATGAAAAAGCTAAAGCTATCTCAAAGCACAGCTTCAGTGAGGTTCGAAATGAGATGAGATGAGCCCACATCAAAGAATCTGCTAGTGTTCATTTAAGAAACAGGGTAAGAGATTTTGGCTTGTTAAAGTCAAAACTGGCTAGCAGGTCTGATAAATCTTTATCATGACTAGATTCTCTTCTGCCATTATGCCTGAAGGTGATGAACATCATGGCGCAGTAGCTTTTGATAGTTATCAGAGTTGACTCTTTTACATCAAAAGCCTGAGAAAAACGTCAGCCATCTGTGGGATTACAGCATTGAATATTGATAACCTTGCATCAACCCCTGAAAATGCACCAGTTTCCTTCATAAGCCTTCAAAATGTAGGACTTTCTAGTTCTTGAGATTCTCTCCACAACTGAAGCTGAACCTTTTCACAAAGCTCTCCAGATGAGAACCTGGGAGGAATGAAACAACTCAGACCATGTCTGTTTGTGCATGTTTTTCCTTGGCAGGATTTTCATGGCTGGACCAGCAACCAGATTAGCAATGTATGGTTTACAGGGTGGTTGGAATGAAGTGTTGATAGACAGACAACAGATGATGCACGACAAAACGCCATATCATAAGCTCACTTGCACTCTGGCCATTAGAGTCCAAAGTTGTTTGTGTGTGTGTGTGGTTTGGAGTTTTAACATAGCTTTAACAATATTTCCGTCATATCGCTACAATGTCTGCAGTGTGGCAGTTTATAATGATATCTAGCACTGGAGCATCATGCCAGACAATGTAGCATCATGTCTTACCCAGTCAAATTATCCTGATACCAGTCTGACCAGTCCTAACACTAACATCTTAATGCTGAGCACCAAGCGAGACAGCTGCTAGTACCATTTTTACAAGTCTTTGGTATGACTCAGCTAGGATTGAAATCTGCGACCTCCTGCATCCAATCTAACCCATGATTTGACAAGGATACGAGTTCTAGTGAAAGATCAAGTTGACCTAATACCTGATTAGTTGGTATAAAGCAGCTGACCTTGTTGTCTGATGGAGAGATTCAAAATGCCAATATGATTCATTCAAGCCTTATAGCGCTTTAGTAATTATTATGTAGAATTAAGCATTCTTAGTAGTACAACCAGTCTTACAAGCTATTCAGTTAAAATGAGAGGACTGATTCATTTATTTAATTAAATCATTCAATTTAATTACAGTGCTTGAAATATTCAGGTTAATTCAAATAACAGCTGTACAGAATTACTGTGAATTCATTTAAAGACATTTTGGGATTACATCATAGTGATTCTTCTGTTCTATTGATATATCAGTACATTACCATCATTAGGAATACCATTGGAAATCATCTGGATCACTTTGGAATTGATGGAACATTTAGGACTTTAGGATTTCATTCACCATACTGCAAGTTATTTTTAATTCCTTAACTCAAATATTTTCAATTTCACAAAACATTTTGGTTTTCACTCTTTCTTGTTACTTATTTTAAGACCATAGAGTAAGACAACCTATATTTAGCAATGCTTTGTTTGATAATAAAACCTATATCTTGCAATGCCTTGTCTGGTGAGACAACCTGTATCTAGCAACACATAGTCTCCTGAGACAACTTATATCTAGCAATGCACAGTCTGGTGAGACAACCTATATTTTAGCAAGGCAGTCTGGTGAGACCACCTATATCAGGCAGTGCCTTATCTGGTGAGAAAGCTAAATCTAGCAATGCAAAGTCTGATGAGACAATATCTATCTAGCAATGCATAGTCTTGTCAGACATTATCTATCTAGCAATGCATAGTCTTGTCAGACATTATCTATCTAACAATGCATAGTCTTGTCAGACATTATCTATCTAACAATGCATGGTCTTGTCAGACATTATCTATCTAACAATGCATAGTCTTGTCAGACATTATCTATCTAACAATGCATAGTCTTGTCAGACATTATCTATCTAACAATGCATAGTCTGGTAAGACAACAAAGTTTACAAAAATGGATTCAGGAGAACAACGTCTCATAAGAGTCTACACTGCATATTAGTCCATACCCTACAATAAAATAAAAGTGAAAGTGACCTACATTTGCTAGGTGTAGGTTGTACTGCTAAATATGAATGCATATATTGAGTTTATAAACTACAAAAGCAAAAGTTTCAATGAAATGAACTTAAGTTCCAAATTCTGCTATGATGTGTAACCAAACAAATAAAATATAAAAAAAGGAATATATGTCTCATAAGACATATATCACCTAAACAAAAGTTACCATCAACTGCTTCACCAGACTTCCATCCTAACACATCCATCAGGTACCTGTAAATACAGAACAGAATGCAGATTACATTTCTTTAGCTTTATTCTAGTATTTTTACATTTTCTCTTTTCGTTTAGGAAATATTACAATATACCATTATTAAATGTAATTTAAACTCTGCAAAACTATTTTCTAATCATACTTTACCATTCACTCTAAGCTAAGCTTGTAGTTTAAAAAGTTTGTCCTTTTCAATTGGTTGTACAGTGTCATGTGATAGCTCTGTAGAATTTAAAGATTTTTTAAAACTCTGAATAATTTCCTGTTTTTGAAAATAACACAATTGCATAGTTAGACCTCAGCCAGGTCTAACAAATCTCAACAATTATTTGATGTTCCACAAAATAACAAATACAAGTATCACCAAAGTGTACATGAAAATAATGCTCCAAGAGCACTCTGATACTGGACAAAAGTTCCTCCAAAGGACTGATACTCTACTACCCCAAATGAATTTCCATGAATTGAAGACAAAAAATTTCCTCTTTTCAAATGCAGATTGTTGAAATTATGTCTAATATTCTTGACTGACAAGATTTTCACATTAGCCACTTTGGCAGCCATAGTGGATGAAAGATCACTATTTTCATTTATGACAAACTAGATACCAATAGAAACATCAGGTGAAAACCCCTTGCTGACATGACCGGCCATTCAGGAGAGTTAGGGTGAAGACTTTCAATACTGTTAATGTGGCATCCATATTTGCAGTCAGATCAACAATTTGTTTCATTCAGGACCAAAAAGATATTATAATCAGTCTTTCGGTGAAAACCATGTGTCAATATCACTTTCAATTTAGAAGTAGCAATAACGAGGTTTTCAAGTTAGCTGCTATAGTGGCACTTGGCACCATATTCATTTAGTACTAAGTAGATATCATACTAAATCTTCTGGTGAGAAACTAATGTTGATGTGACTTTGTGTCTAAGAGCAGTCACAATGACAATTATATAGTCCTAACCTGCAGACCATGTAGCCTGTCCTATTTATTCCATGAGTGCAATGAATCCCAATGACATACTCTGAAAGTATAAGGAGAAAACAAGGAGTTATGCATTATTATGATGGCTATTTTGCAACTTTCATGATAATGTTAAACTTTACTTGAAATGTGAACAAGTTTATCTCCCTTGCAATTTCTTCAAAATACAAATCATTTCAAACTATTTTATTACTAATATCACTGCAGCTAAAATAGGAAAATAACAACAGAATGGTAGAAAAGAATTTAACTGGGTGTTTCACTCCCTGTTTGGAACTCATTAAATGTTTGGAAATTTCATGGGGTAGTTTGTAAAGATACTAAAACAACCTACAATACCAGACTGGGTGTTAATCAGCAGGATATGCAATCACAGACCTGTTTACCCAGACAATTAATCACAGATCTGTTTACCCTGACAATCACATAACTGTTTACCCAGACAATTAATCACAGATCTGTTTACCCTGACAATCACAGAACTGTTTACCTTGACAATTAATCACAGATCTGGTTACCTGACAATTAATCACAGACCTGATTACCCTGGCAATTTATCATAGCCCTGTTTACCCTGACAATTAATCACAGTCCTTTTTACCCAGACAATTAATCACAGATCTGTTTACCCTGACAATCATAGAACTGTTTACCTTGACAATTAACCACAGATCTGGTTACCTGACAATTAATCACAGACCCGATTACCCTGGCAATTTATCATAGCCCTGTTTACCCTGACAATTAATCACAGTCCTTTTTACCCTGACAATTTATCACATTTCAAGTTAATCTGCAGTTACAATTTCATCATCTATGCCTTATTTCAAGTCCACCTCTATTTATCATCTACCCCTATTTCAAGTCCATCTGCAGTTAGAATTTCATTATCTACCCCTATTTCAAGTTCATCTGCAGTTAGAATTTCATCATCTACCCCTATTTCAAGTTCATCTGCAGTTAGAATTTCATCATCTACCCCTATTTCAAGTTCATCTGCAGTTAGAATTTCATCATCTATGCCTTATTATTTCCATTCCACCTCCAGATAGAAATTTATTATTTACAATTTATTTCAAGTTCATTTACAGTTAGTTTTTTTTATCATCTACCCCTATTTCAAGTTCATTTACAGTTAGAATTTCATCATCTACCCCTATTTCAAGTTCATCTGCAGTTAGAATTTCATCATCTACCCCTATTTCAAGTTCATCTGCAGTTAGAATTTCATCATCTACCCTACTTCAAGTCCATCTGCAGTTAGAGTTTCATCATCCACCCTTATTTTATTTCATATCTAGTTAGAATTTGATCCCCATCTCCTATTTCAAGTTCATCTATAGTTAGAATTTCATCATCTACCCCTATTTCAAGTCCAACTAATGTAAAATATGAGTGACTTACAATTAGTGCATGCAAAACATCAACACTGTTGTTGATTCTGCAGGCAGATAATTGTTACATCTCACCTTTCTTAGGTTTGTTTGAGTAAAACATACTTTGGACTCAGGGAAGGCACTTTTGATGTGAAGTAGTCACACACAGATGATAAAATTTAAAATTTTGTTTTGTTTTCTTATTAACTTGTTAAATAATCAGATTACCCTGACATATATTTTTAAGAGTGTGTTCCCATAGTTTCATGTATGCTTAAACAGCACTATACTACACCTATTGTAATGAAACATTAACAGAAATTTTACAAAGTTCCAGAACTCATCACTAATTAGGTGAGTCTATGTACAAGGTACAGGTAGTATACCTATGGTAATGAAACATTAACAAAAATGTTATGATGTTCTAGAATTAATCACTAATTAGGTGAATCATTGTACAAGGGACAGGCAGTACATCTACAGAAATGAAATATCAGCATAAATTATACAAAGTTATAGAAATCATCACTAATTAGCTGAGACCTTGTACAAGAGACAGACAGTAAACCTATGAAAATGAAAATTAACAAAAATGTAATGTTACAACATTCTAGAGTTCATCACAATTAGTTGAGACCTTGTACAAGGGACAGGCAGTAAGCCTATGACAATGAAATATTAACAAAAATGTTACAACATTCTAGAATTCAATGCTAATTAGGTGATAACAAAGCACAGGTAAAATACTTACTGTTGTCAAAGTTGACCTGCCGCTGAAAACTGTTTATGATGTCAAACATCCTGAAAAGAAAATTGATACAAAGATAATAACTACACTGAAAAGAGAAAGTACGAGTCTTAACTAAGGTATCCATGACTATTGATTAATTATTATTTAGTTATCAAAAACTGGAGTAACACAAAAAGTGTACAAACCAAATAAATACAGTTCAACATATGTACATATGCTGGTAAGTATATACAGTAGAATCATATTGCTTTATATATGGTGACATTTAAGATTTAGCAAAATGTACAGAACTATACTTAATAATGACCTTATTTAAAGAGGGCAACACTATTAGCTAAAAACTAATCTACCTTGAGGCCCTCATACGATGGGATTTATTTATTTTAGCTGCATCTCCGAAGCCACTGGATATTTGGGTTTGGAAGAAGGAAATAGAGTGGGCATTTCTAATTTCAACTAGAATACTATTCCAGAACAGAGTTCCAGAGTATTGGAAACTTTTTTTAAAATAACTCCTTATCGGGTTTGGAAATTTTATACTGTTTGGTAGACAAGGATCGCAGGTGGGGAGTATTACCAGGTAGCCAATACTGGAATAGTGTTTGTAAATATTCAGGAGCACTATTATGAGATATCCTGTACATTAATTTGGCTTTTCTCAAACAGATTCGGTCTTTAATAGGTAATATTTTTAACCTACCAGCTAAATTTTCCTTGCTTTCTTTCTGGATTGATATTAGCCCAAATGCTCTTTTTTGAAGATGTGCCAGCTTTGCTATGTTTTTATCATTTGAATTACCCCATACTGTACTACATTAGTCCAAATAGAGTTTGATGTAACTGTTATAAAATAGTTTTCTTTGCCTTTCAGGGAGAAAATGTCTTATCCTACTGAGAAGCCATAAACTTGAATTGACTGTTTTACTGATATGTTTGATATTGTTCAGTCCATGATAGGTTATTATCTACCAGAACACCAAGTAATCTATCATGACAGACCATTTGCAAATTTGTATCCTTCCATGTCAGACATAGTTCATCACTATCAAGATTTGTCCTTCTTTGCTGTGTTGAGATAAGTAATATTTTAGCTTTACCAGTATTTACCACCATGCCATTGCATGTGCACCATTTTTCCAGTTTGTTTAGGGCATTCTGTAAAGAAATTTTAAGTTCATGCTTTGTGTTTTGGATGTCTGACAATGTTGTGTCATCTGCATAGAGATATGTAGAATATATTGAGTCTCTTAGTAAAAGTGGTAGGTCATTAATAAATAACATGAATAGTAATGGACCTAGAATTGAGCCTTGTGGTACTCCATATCTAATTGTTTCAGGTTAAGACAGAACATTATTTATGTAAACATGTTGTGTTCTCTCACTTAAGTAAGAAGGAAGCCATCTAATTGTTCTTTCATCACACTGGTAGATTTTTAGTTTCTTCAAAAGGATTTCATATCCACCATGTCAAATGCTTTCCTGAAATCTACAAATACAGATCCTATTATTCTACCTTGGTCAAGTGCTTGAAGCCATTTATCAGTTAGGGAGATCAAGGCTGTCTCACAGGAATAGTTCTGTCTAAAGCCTAATTGATTAGGGTGTAACAGCAAGTGTTTGGTTAAATATGACATGAATGAGTCATGGACATGTTTTTCAATCAATTTTGACAAGTTTGGTAGTATTGAGATTGGTCAGTAGTTATCAGCATCATCCTTAGAACCAGATTTGAGAATAGGAGTTACTTTTGCAGTTTTCCATATTCTGGGGACAGATGAGGTTGCAATACTTAAATTAATTATGAATGTTATGCTTAACCTCGATAAAAGAATCCCATCGATCTCTCAAATGGATTTACTCTGTCTGTAAGAGGTTTAAGACATCATGGTACCCTCCCTGCATGTAATTACTTTCACCTATGGATGTCATTAGGAATTCAAGGTAACAAACTGCATGGAATAAAAAATTAAAATGTTATTCTAACCACTGAACTAGCTTTCTCTGATATAACATCTTCCAACTTTTACCAATGTTAACATAAAGCATTCTTGTACTATGGACTTGCATTTAAAAAGTGAAGGAAAATGTCTTTATCAAGCAAGAAAAATTTAAAGAAATTAATATAATATAACAGAACTGCAACTACATTTTATGGGATAATTATGAAATTCCTGATCATTTATTTATTGCACAAATAAACTTCAGCCATTTAACTACAAACACATGCACATTGTTCATGTCAGTGGAGTTCCAAAGTTGTTATATATGGAACCAAAATGACTACAATCAGAGGCGTGCCAATTTTGTTCAGGTAGCAAATGCTTCATCTGAATCAAAGGTAACATAGTTAAATTAAATCATTGGTTGTAGTAATTTTAATGTTAGAATTTATGCTTCTGAATAAGGGATGTTCTTCCACTGCAGATTTATGTAGGCATAGTTAAATCTGTAAAAGTCGGTTACATGGCCGGCCATGTTTCTTGACCAACATACCATATTTCTGGTTTTACATCATAATAACTGCATTTAACTTAGGATTTAGTATTGGCTTTTGTACTTGTACTTAATGCAGCAACATTTGTCCACATGCAGCAAGTGCTGCTTTGACTATTTCTTCTGGACTACTATTGTTTTTGGTAACACTAATAACTAAGACAAGAAAATTGTTTATCTCTCTATTATCTCTTATTACATATATATGCAGAACCATTTCACATAAATACATATTTTCTCTCCACCCATTTCTTTATTTTGCTTCTATCAAGTTTTTTATCAAGTTATGCATATCCCAAAATCACATGTAATGTTTTGTTTACTTTTTTTGAATATTTGTATACCAGATGCCATCTTAGTTGGGATTTGGTGTCCAAATTATATGCATAACTAATGTAGTTTTTAAACAAAAGATGGTTACTTAACATATACCTGACCACTGAATACTGGCAAATAGCACAGATCAGAATAAATTACAAAATGTTTTCTGCATTTTTAAGTAGGAAAAAGCTAATCCTAAATATGTAATGGAGATAACAGTGTCCAATTATGTATACAGTGTGACACCACTATAACATGGTACTTGGGAGCCATAGAACCCAACCATGTTATAGACTGAACCATGCAACCAGGTCAGTTAGCTGCAGTGTTTCCCTTTATGCACATTTGTGCATCAGGGATGCACGCTGGAGAAAATTGACGCACACAATTTGTTACCATGCATTTTTTTGACGCAAAGGATTTTCATAATATGATCATGATTTATTTAATACCCAATGCTTTGGACGATGGATGGCATCGTATATACTTCGCGTATAGGCACTGACTGGTTCCCCGCTTTGTTTGCTCCCTGCCTTGTGCTCCTCTATTCGTATAGCAAAGTGCAACGCAGGGAACATATAAAACAATGAACCAGACTAGCACAGGCAATGTTATGACGGAGTAGCTTCCCCTAATCTCGCGAGCTTTTCGCGATTTGCATCTAGCTCAGCAAGCTGTTCTAGATATTTAACATCAAGGCTCGTTGCACTAGAAAGTGATCTCCAGATTAAAACGTCATGCACTAAAAAGCATTAGCGAAGAAAGTGAAAGAAGCAGAACACAAAAGAGTAACTGTGGATCTAACTTTAATGAAAAATGTAGAAAATTATTCCCTTGACTGGAATATTCATTATGATTACTGATGTGACTTCTGATTGCGCGATTGCAAAGACTGCAAAAGTGAATAATCCTTTTGTAAGAAGATTTTAAAAATCTTAAAAATAGGCCCACATTCGCCATAAGATATCTGGAGAACACATTATAACCTAAGACATTATTTCACAACAAAGAAATCAGTAAACTTGCAGAGACTAATGCGTTATTTGGATTACAAAGTCAGCGGGTCATTGCAGATTTTGTTGGTTTTTAACTTTTACTGCAATAAAAGAAAGATCTTAAAGTTCAAGTGTAACTTATTAGAAAGAAGATGAATCAGTATCCTCCTTGATATTTGGATAAATGTGTTCTAGGACGAAGTACAGTGAAACCTATGATACACATTTGATGAAAGGCAGTAAATTAACTCCAATTTGGTTAAAAAGATTTATTTGGCTTTTGTATTGGCTTATATGTAATGTGTTGGGCTATAATATTGTTGAGGAGACTGTTAAAAGTATGACTTAAATGAAAAATGAACTAATTAAATTATTCTTTGAATGGACAATGCATTTGTTTGTTAACTGTGCATGTTGGTGTATTTGTATGTTTAGAGAAAGAGAGATAGAGAGAGTATGTTGTGCAAGTTGCAATATCCTATTTCAAGCTGAAAACGTACGAGTCACATGAAAATTTGTCAGTACATTTTTGACTCCCCCATTTTTTATTTGACCCCCAGTTTTGACACCTAGGGGTTTTTTGTACCCTCAGTTTTACACCCCTGGGGGATACACTGGTTAGCTGAAGAAAATGATGAATGTACCCCCAAAAAAAATGGGGGAAGCGGTAGGTAATAAATGCAGGCAGTAAAATATGTGCTTCATCGGCAGTTACCATCTTAAATTGATGCATATTAAATGAGAAATAAACCTGAAGTGAAAACAGAGAAGGCATATTTAATACTTTACTTTAGAGAACCATGAATTGGTACATATATGTGAATACTGTTTATATATAAATATCTAATGTATGGCATAAATAGAGTATCAACACCATGTACTCACCTGCAAATCTCATCATATACATTAAATCCAAAAATATTTTTTCCTACAAAAATATGCACACACACATATTTAAAATATTCAATAATTTTGTCACAGGTCATATTGGTCTGAATTCAGTGGAAAAACAGCATAATCACATAGCAAATGACGAGGCATATTTACTTTTCACTATGTCCCAAGGCAGTAAAAGTTAGTTAGCGTTTTAAGCTGCCGTTGGTGGCATTTGTAAGCATAAACTTTTTCCCAGCAAAAAGGAAACTTTCACAGCACAGTTAATGTGTTCCAGTCACGCTGGAAAATGCAAAAATCCATCATATTCCATTACTTTTGTTTAAGTTTGGTACTGACTTTTTCTTAAGAAAAGTTCCTTGTTTTTACTGAAGATTGTAGTCGGCTTTCTTTGATGAAGGGTGCATGCGTTATTGAAGTCATGCTAAGGACAGCTTTGGAGAACCAAACAAATGCCCATTTCATATTGTTGTGGCAACATCAAATAATTGTACTGCATGATTGAGACTGATTTGTTTCCA
Source organism: Sinohyriopsis cumingii (assembly GCA_028554795.2). Classification (NCBI taxonomy): domain Eukaryota; kingdom Metazoa; phylum Mollusca; class Bivalvia; order Unionida; family Unionidae; genus Sinohyriopsis; species Sinohyriopsis cumingii. The sequence continues at coordinate 55,213 of JAPYKE020000689.1, read as the reverse complement.
TTTGCCGAGTAAGTTTTCATAACAATCGATGCTTCAAAGGTAATCTGTTTCCTTTAATGTTTCAGCAAACTATTTTATCTTGGTACAGTTTTAAAAAGGAATTGGCCACCGTTTTTGGTCTATTCTAGTTACTGTTCCTCCCTGCCTATTGAATAAACCAATAAGTAAGATGTGTTTTTATTATTATTGTTATTATTTTTACATTTGTGGTAGCAGCGTGATGCTGCCTTCCACACATGCATCAGAAATTTAACAAAGGGGTGTTCTAAAGTATTTAATTCTGACTGAAAAGAAGAGGAATTTTACTTACCATCCACATATAAATGTCAGTCTTTGTAAATATATTAATTACTAGCGAGTGGTCGAAAATCCGATGAAAGATAGATTACAAGATAATGCCTTGTCCGGTTGATCTCCATTACCAGAAATGTCAACAACAAAAACATTGATGTCTCACAGCATACAGTACTCATGCTAGATGTCAAGATAAGCAGATTATGATATAACAATGCACTGTTTAGATGGTTTTCAATATGGACAAAGAATTTGTTTATCTATCAATAGATAAATTTCAGTGCATTTTATATCCAGTTTGCAGCTTCCTTTCATGGGGCCTCTGAATGTCTCCACTCCAAATCAATGGTTGTATATATATGTTTAAACAGCCAATGTCGCCAATAAAAGAAATTTGCCAGATGGTATATTTTTCTGTCAATAAGGAAAAAAGATCCAAGTTTGGAACATTGGTGAAGTCCTACATGATCCCAGAATAATCTTTATACATGTTATTTTTCGTACTTTAAAGAAGAAAAAAAACTGAATTTTTCGTGTATGAGAAAAATACATATAAAAATGCAGTGCTTCTGGAATTCACTGACACAGTCTGACATGATCAAAATGAATGTCCAAAAGTATAAGATATTAACGATCATTTGCAACATTTCACTTTCATGTTCAAAATTTTTAAATATTCTTTCAAGTCAATATGTCATTTTGGAAAAGTCTGCTTATTTCTCTACAATTATAACTTTAGTAGGAACCTTCTTGTTTACAAAATCAACTATGATATTGGAATGACTAAATAACAGAACTGAATATACCCCTGCACAAGTCAGGGCCATTGATAAACAACATAGCCATGATCTGCTACCTCATAGTGTACAGGCAGGTCAGGGTTTATAATGCTTGTTCTACTGATTACTCCTAACAAACTTCATCAATCTAGATTTACTGGCACATTATGCAATGGCAAATCTGGGTCTGTGCAATTTGAAGTTGAATATGATATAAGTATAAGCAGTAAGTAGATATGGATGGAAAGACAGTTACATACTGACTGACTGCTTTATCTGATGGGATTCTTTGACCCTCAACAAAAATTTTCTCATAGTTTATTCCCTTCTGTGTGAACTCCTGCAACAAAAAATTAAACAAATTAAAATTTTCAAGTGTACTGGTACATAACAGCAAATTAAATATATTGCAACCATCAAAAAAATATTTTCAAAGAAAATAAATAGGTGTGACAAGATTTATAACGATTGTTGACATATCATAATTCTGTACATGTATAATTAAAGCATACTGAAAGAATATCAATGAAACACTGACACTGCAAATATATTAAATACATTTCACTCTCTATGACAATTTATGCGCATACAAGTTGTATACAAAATGTAACATGCATCACAACTTAGTCATTAAACACTGTGTACTAAATCAATGATTTTTTTCACAATTGTTTTTATCCTAAACAGGGTAAGACAAATATGCTAACATACGAAAAAATAACAGTGTTGTTTTAAGAAATGAAAAAAAAAGAATTACTAAACATCTTTAGTTTGAAATTGAGACAAGAACTTCCTGAGCTTTTAAATCAAAATTCTGTACAAGTCCATGTAAAAATGTACATACAACTGGAATGGCATTAACCAAGATTTGCTAACTGATCATGGTCTATGCATTTTGTTCAACTTCATATTCCTTTACAGGTGTCAAAATCAATTGTCCAACAGCCCAGGAAATGTCTTAAATTTTGTTGGGCAACTAGCTTAGGATTTAATAAATAATATAAGGAAATAATCTAGATTTCTTTTGCAATTTTATGAAAATCGTGATTCATGATATCATATATAGGTAACTATGATATCCTCCTTACCTCTGGATTGTAATACTTGGTTGTGAAGGTTAGATCTATGATCAATCCAAGAGTTAAGCCTCTGTCATTTAGCGTGTCTATCAAAGTCTGTGGAGTGAATCTGCAAAAGGTTAAGAAAATGTTAATCATATACCAGTAGTCTGGATATAGTTATTACAACTAAATGTATTAATTAAATGTAATTACAGGAGATTGCTTAATTATTGATGAATTCTTTTGATTTAAGTTATACTCTGTACGTAAAAATCGTGACAACTAGAATCATTAAAAAAAGAACTGCTTTTTTCTCCTATCTTTTCATATTTGATCCCTCTTTCTATGTTTTATTCTACCATTTGTACTAACAGATCTCTTATTGAATACTGTGTATATATTGATATGTAAACTGCATTTTCTAGGATAGGTGTACCTTTTATATCTATATATGTAAATTGCAATATATTTCAAAAATATAGTTTTTCTATCTAAATTTTCCTGTAATATTTGTTACTATGTAATTTCTTTAAAACTTTTATTTCAAAGAAAACAAATATTAGTGAAGTTTAAATGTGCTTTACATAATCAGCAAGGAAGCCATTTAAATGAAGCCAAATTATATTTATATTTTGAGGAAGAACAAACCTGCAAGTCAGAATATTATGTAGCCAGTAGTAAATGTTTCCCTGATTTGTAACCCCTTGATAAGATAAAATAGGGTAGCATTACCCCAAGAAGCACTTCCCACTGCAGCATACCGAAGTGGTATGGATTGTCACTGTGTTTTAGCAAAAGTGTCGACTGTCATGATTGTTTCTTTTTGTGCGAATAAATTGCAAAATATTTACCCAAGTTCCTACAATTCATTGTACAATTAAATGATCATGAAACCATGTGAAATTAAGATCATCCAAACTTTTTAAAATTACCTATCTTTTTCTTCATATCTTTTACTCAGGGACTGAAGAAAAAAAAAAACATCAGGCAAGTATCACTCAGTATTTGAATACATATATAGTCCAACCTGTCTAAAGCATTCATGAAATGGAAAAATCCAACATGTATAAAGCAGCCACCCATAGGAAAAGGTGGCCTTTGTAAACAGGTAAATTCTTTATGCAGGTTAATATTTCAAACTTGGTCGTTAAACTGAATACCATTAGAAGTAGAAGCATTTTCTTTATTTATTGCCTTGACCAGGAAAGGATAATTTTAAATGTCTATGGAGATTAATGACATCAATTTTCAGTATTGATCTATGAAAGGATATATTACAAAATGTCTTCCATACAGATTTTCAAATGAAGTAATTACTTGAAAGGATAGCCAGATACACTGCTATATAATGCAAGTGAAAGTTTGTGGACTAAATTTAGTTTTTTTAATTTTATTAACAAGTAAGAACTATTGCAACTAAAAACAATAAGATGATCTTAACTTACTCAAAAAGAAGTTATAGGCTACTGAAGAAATGTAAACACATTTTCAATTTGTGTGCTCATACTCTTTTTGTAATTACTGGATCAGGAGTTTGCCAATGGCTTTATATAAACTAGTTAAACATCTCAACGGGGCCCCGAGTGGCCGAGTGGTCTAAAGCCTTCTCCATTACGGATCACTGCCATCTCACCTCTGTCTGCGTGGGTTCGAGCCTAGGATTCGGCCAATGTGGGTATGTGAGAAAGCTTGCCAGTAGCTTCTCGTGGGTCGTGGTTTTTCCCGGGGTTTTCCTGGGTTCTTCCTCCACCATTAATACTGGCCGCCATACATAGCCTATCGTGTGCTGAAAAATGGCGTTAAACCCCACAACAACAACAACAACAATAAACATCTCAACAAAGGTTAATTGTCTTATTTTTTTGTAATAAGACTGAAGCATTACTCATCTAACAGCTTACCAGTTCTACTCAAGAGCTGGTTGGTTGGTTATGGATTTAACAACATTTTACAGCACATAAAAAGCTATATATGGCAGCCAATAAAACTGGTGGAGGAAGAACTGTGAAAACCATGGGAAGAACCACTGAACCACAGGAAGCTACCAGCATGTTTTCTCACATTACCACAATGGCCAAGTCTGAGACTCAAACCATCACTGATCTATGAAGGCAAGTGCCTGAGGCCACCTGGCCACTGGGTCACATATAAAGAGATAAAATTATTTGTGATGCAAATTGATAATTCTGCTTAGCTAGTTTATGATACTTGTCAGAATGTCATGCATAGCCCACATGCCATATTCCCAGCCAGTGTTGAGAGGTTTTTGAGACTCAAAAAGTTATTTGAGGTTCCATGGAGGGTCAGTGCACGTGACACAAAAAAAGTGATATACAACTGAGAATAAGCTATCTTTGCATACAAACCTATGGAAAAATTATTGGAAATTCAAATCTGAATATTTGAAAATAACTTGTCTATTTTCTCTAATACATTTATTACACCTATAAAGAAAATTAAAATGATTGATATACTTAGCATTCTCTTGTATCATTACCACACACCTACACAAATGTGAAAAACTCACATAATCATAACCATACTGACATTAAATAAAAAGCATACATAAAGTTTCTGTCTTTAAAATGCACTTCATGGCAAAATATAGGTTTAATTAGATGCAGTATTTGCTGCTCTCATTAGCTCAGTATTGACTTTAAAGGTAATACGAGTGTCACTTGTTTTAATTGTAGCACTCGTTTGAGACTGGATGGTATTGTTGTTCAAACTTCCCCATTGGAGTCTCTGAGTGAATCCTGGTCAAAAATGAGTTGTTCATGAAATCCATAATGTCAACATTGTCAGAACTGAGTTGTTCATGACAACCATATGTCAGCATTGTTAGAACTGAGTTGTTCATGACAACCATAATATCAGCATTGTTAGAGCTGAGTTGTTCATGACAACCATAATGTCAACATTGTCAGAACTGAGTTGTTCATGACAACCATAACGTCAACATTGTCAGAACTGAGTTGTTCATGACAACCATGCTGTCAACATTGTCAGAAGTGTATCCAAGATATACCTGTCTCAACAGAAAAAAAAGAAGATACATCATATCTGGGAATGATCATTTCATTGGGGATGAGGGGAAGGGGACATAATATTTTCAAGTTTAATGGGGGACTTACAGGTAATATAGCAATAATAAAAACCTATGTCCAGTACACGTGTTAATGCTTTATCAACATTGATTAATTGTGCAAACATGAACATCTGCATATTGTATTCCTATTACATCTATTTCATTCAGCCTGAAAAGCATGGGCCAATAATTAGTTGATATTTTAACAAGATTAAGATATATTATCTGAATGTTCATTTCATCCTGTCAATTATGTTCTGGATTGTCCTGTTGTTCATACAGGTGGTGCTGGTATTTCAACGGACATCATATAATCCAGAATGACTCACACTGATATATTATTTGCAGTATGTAAAGAATTTAAATGCTCCCTCTTCCTGCTATGCTTCACAAAGTTAGAACTCTGTCAACCAGGGTTCTGAAATCTTTGCTGGGTGTTGCTTCCTTTGCTGACAGCTTACTGCTTCCTGAATCACAGGAAAAGCATTTAGACATTTGCCTTCAAAAAATGAATCACACATGAGCACTATTTATAATCAATTAAAAAATTATGCTTTGCATTTCATACATGGAGTGAACCCAGCTTTAAATAAAAAACGCTGCTGTTCACAAACTTCACAATAATATTAATGCAGATTCATTAAACATTCTGATTCAAGGCAATAAAGAGTTATAACTTGTATTCCTCAGAAAGCATCTCTTTGATTTGCATGTAACTTAAATTAGCCTAATAGGTACACCACAGCATTCTTCAAAGGACTTAACACATCACCCAAGCTATTGTTAGCCATTTGAGTAATATGTGTAATGGTGGTTGTTTATGACCACCTTGCCTTTCAACTGCCTCTATAACAATTAGCTGTATAAATTGCCCAAGGATATTTTTACAACAATTAGCTGTGTAAACTGTCCAAAAATAGTTTTACAACAATTAGCTGTATGAATTGCCCAAGGATACTATTACAACAATTAGCTGTATCAACTGCCCAAGGATAGTATTACAACAATTAGCTGTATAAAGTGCCCAAGGATAGTATTACAACAATTAGCTGTATCAACTGCCCAAGGATAGTATTACAACAATTAGCTGTATCAACTGCCCAAGGATAGCATTACAACAATTAGCTGTATCAACTGCCCAAGGATAGTATTACAACAATTAGCTGTATAAAGTGCCCAAGGATAGTATTACAACAATTAGCTGTATAAAGTGCCCAAGGATAGTATTACAACAATTAGCTGTATAAAGTGCCCAAGGATAGTATTACAACAATTAGCTGTATAAAGTGCCCAAGGATAGTATTACAACAATTAGCTGTATAAACTGTCCAAGGATAGTACTACAACAATTAGCTGTATAAACTGTCCAAGGATAGTTTTACAACAATTAGCTGTATCAACTGCCCAAGGATAGTATTACAACAATTAGCTGTATAAACTGTCCAAGGATAGTACTACAACAATTAGCTGTATAAACTGTCCAAGGATAGTTTTACAACAATTAGCTGTATCAAATGCCCAAGGATAGTATTACAACAATTAGCTGTATAAACTGTCCAAGGATAGTATTACAACAATTAACTGTATAAACTGTCCAAGGATAGTATTACAACAATTAGCTGTATCAACTGCCCAAGGATAGTATTACAACAATTAGCTGTATAAACTGTCCAAGGATAGTATTACAACAATTAGCTGTATAAACTGCCCAAGGGAAGTTTTACACAAGCTCTTAGCAGGCTAGTTTATTGATTACACATTCTACATGTTACTATGATACTGTTGGGTGTGTTGTTCCAACCAGATTGCTGACAGTCATTTTATTTTTAAATATGACCAAGTCAGGGTGTTAGGAAGTAAAAAATTCTTTTTTATGTGACACACTGTGTTATGGCAGGTATGGCAATGGAAAATCATCATGATCTTTTTTTATATTACTTCCTGAATCCTGGGCAAGCAGACTATTTTTCCATCCATATGTTTTACTACAACATGAAATATGGATGAAGTGATTTATAATTACAACACATCAAAACATGTAACTTTTTTCCTCATTTATCCTGTCTTTCTTTTCTTTTTTCTTCAACTGCTCCAGTGGCCTAGTGGTTAGAGCATCCACCTCGGATGCTGTAGGTCTTGGGTTCGATCCCCAGCCGAGACATATCAAGGAGTTAAAAAAATGGTACCAACATCTGCCTCGCTTGGCACTCAGCAGTAAGAGGTTAGTGTTAGGACTGGTTGGCCTGGTGTCAGGATAATGTAACTGGGCGGGACATCATGCTACATGTCTGCGGCATGATGCCCCAGTGCTAGACATCATGATAAACTGTCACAATGCAGATATCGTAGCGATATGACTGAAAAAAAATCCAGATCACACACACACACTTTATATTGTCCTTGATGGTGCATTCTTTAGTATGGTTATTTAATTGCAAAGTAGAATTTGTTTGCTCTTACTGGTGCATTTTTCAATATCGTTATTTAATTGTGAATCATAACTTGTTTGAAATATAGGGATGATACATAAAAGTCCTAAACTGGGCCTCTTACCTCCTTCAAGGGAACTTTCAGAGGCAGAATGCACGTTCTCTCTATGACATCTCCAAAGGGGCAGTAATCCTCCCACCTGTATTGTAAATAATATCTGCAATAACTACATATATCAGGCCAAAATTTGAAGTCACTATCTGTCTTCCCAATACTGACGTGTCATAAAATATGAAGAAAAAAATTCACTTGTTATTTTTTGCTTTATTAGTTGATTCATAATTTGTGTCAGGAAAAAGGTTTCATCTAACTTATTTACAATACCTACATATCTGACAAAAATCCAATTTTGCAGATGTGTGCCTCTGGTAACTGCTTGCTATAATAGACGTAACAGGGGTCAATTTAGCAAGTGGTTGGCTAGCCAGTGATTTTTCACTCAGACAGTCAATATTTCAAGCAGCTGGTTTGGCTAATCAGTAATATTTTCTGCTGTACTTTGCAAGTGTTTTCTGAAAATTTCAACAACAGAACTAATCTAAGAACCATCTGACTTTTTTTTACTTTGAATAATTTCCACAGAGAGATCTTTAAAAAAATCAATGCCACTTACGGGAGTCTGGTGATGTTTATTTACCATATCTGTGAATCTTGCTGAGCATTTTTCTGGTAGTAAAAAAGATTCGATTGGTCAATATCCAGTCTGGTGATGATATCAATCAAAATGCCATGCATATTTGTTTTCATCATTTAAAGTGACAAAATGGTTTGCAAATGATTCACAACAAAAAATGACACATCAATAATGCCTAAATTAGTAAGATAAAAGAAAAACAATAACAAGAAACAATACAACAATGAGTACACAACAATAACAATATACAACAACTGTAACTGCAACAACAGTAATGTTGTTTTTAAATATATTGAAATAAAATAAATTTAATTTGCTCAGATATATTAACTTTATAGAAAAATATTCATGATAATTGTGGACGTGACAATCATGATGATGGTTATTATTAATGATAATGAAAAATGGCATCTTTAACTATCATGCTGGACTGAATTCTTTAAATAAAAGTTACATGTGAATTTCATTATTGATTGCTTAAAATTTTCTTAATTTTTTCATTAAAATTTTGTACAAGTTAAGGAGGCCTTGTGCTATATCTAGACCTTTAGTGATGTATAGCATTAAAACTATTTGGCTGAAAGTAGTTCATAACTTTTTTAACACAAGCATTTGTCCTGTATTCTCTTTTACAGTATACTGCACAGACGTGCACTCCTTTTTGTAATTGTTAAAACTATATAGTCTTAAACTAAGTAACAGAAACTGAAAGGCTCGGAGACAATATTAAAAACAGGGTCTGTATTGAGCAAAATCAGATTCAGGTCAGAAGAAAAGCAAAATTCTGATTTAAAACAGAAAGCAAGAAAACTTGTTTGACGGCAGTTAAATCCAGTTTAAGTTAAACAAAAATACAACAACAATAACAAAATTTGATAAAAAAAATAATACACGGAAAGATGTGGAAAGAGGTTATTGTGCCCAAAATAAACAATACAATTACAGCTATCAGAAAGAGGAAATATAAATGCTGCTGAAAATCCTTCAAATTGTACAAGAAACAAAAAATAAATTTGATTATATCTTATTGATAGTTTTTATTTAAATGTCACTGACATTACAATCACAAAATGTCACTATATTTTTAGCATTTTTGACAAACTCTCAGTGAAATTTCAATCACAAATTCCCACTTATATTTTCAGAAATGTTGTCAGAGTCAGTGAAATTTCAATCACAAAATTTCACTGATATTTTCAGAAATTTTGGTAAAATCTCCTAAAATACCATAATTTTAGTGAAAAAGGACATTTGAGTGAATGTCAAGAAATGTTCAGTGATTCTGCTGAAATTTCAGTCACATTTTCACTAGGGTATGATTTTTGTAGAGCATATTTTATTAGGAAGCCAAAAAACTTTTCAGAATAAACATCAGATCAAGCCCAAAATCCACCTTGCACCAAATTTTCTCAGTCCAAAGAGTCATCTATGCTTGTACTACCAGATATTAGTTTTCTGATCATGTTTACATTTTCTCCACTTTTTTGGTCATGTCTTTGTCTGTTTTTAAACATCTGTGGAAATAAATTAAAGAAAACTGACATTCATGTGTTTCTTCAAATTTATATGAGTATGTATTCATCCTTCCACATCAGCTACACTGACATGTACATGTACTCTAACTCCCACCACTATTTCTATATGAATCCGATAGTTTAGGTTATTCATTCTTCAGAGAGTATTTTCCATGATGCTATAATACATGAGCCTGCTTTCCATATGGAAAAAAGTGCTTATGGATTAAAGTTGCAACTTTATTCCATATGGAATTTTCACTTGCCATGAAGTACTTGTGGAACTGATATGGAATAAATTGTCTGATTCCATAAGTTTTTCAGTCCATATTTCTTCCAAACGGATTCCTTAAGTATTCCATATGGAATCCATGAGAAATTTCTGTACGGGAAGCAAAACCAATAAGTCTCATAAAATTCAACAGTTAATTTCTCTAGAATACGAATCCAGGAATGCCAAAATTTGATTAAATTGAAGTATGTATCTTTAACAAAATGAATAAGTGTATATTAATACTGAAGAAATCATTCAGACAGCTTTGTTTCGTTCAAAATTCTTATCATCCTTTACACCAATTTCAGTTTTGCTAGTTACCATCGCTTTCCAGTCAATGGCAATGCAGGCCAACGGAACTTGAAAACATGCTTTATTTGCTTGTGTGAGAATTTGCATTTATTAGGAAAAAAAAACTTCAAAGTAAAGTCTGACTAAAACATTAAGACTTTATTTTGTATAAAAGTGCCTATAAGGGTTGCCAAGTATGCAAGATATTCCTGAGAAATTGACTTATCAATCTAATGCTAATTGACATTGGAACATGCTTAACACAGCACCATTATTTGGACAGTGAGACCTCGACCCCCAAAACAAAGATATCAGAATCGATGACTTAAACTATTTGACTAACTAGGTAGATGGTTCTGAAGAGATTAATTCTGAGGACAGCCAAGACAGCTTAGCTTTATCTGAGAATGAATCTTCTAGCTGTGTACATGTGTGTCAGCCATCAGCCAGTGGCAACTTCGGGCTGTGTTAGTCCTATAATGTAAGGTTTATCCCAAGATATTTGTGTTTTTGTGGTGGTGACTACCAAACTACAAATAATAGGGGAGGCCACTTATATCTTATGACAAGGGGTGCTGTTAATTTTGTGATTGTTAAATGGGCGCAATGTGACAATTCTCAACAATGGACACAACTTTCATTCTGGTCACTGGTGTATAACATCAGTTTTGAGGTGACATAGCTCATTTCTTTATGCACATTGCCTTGAAAATTTGAACCAAGTTAAATATTATATTTTTTAAAAATTGTATAATTTTTATTCATTGATTTGACATTTATACGTTTCACTTAATCCTTGGATCTTTCAGTTGTTTTGGAAATATTCAACCTGTGCAAGCTTGGACATTCCTTCTAAAAGTAATATGAAATTTATCTTTATTATAATACACATGTGCTACCCACACAGGGATCTAACGTTTTATTAATAAAGTACGAGGAAATCTCTGACAACATGAAATCACGTTATCGGTACTATGTTCATTTATTGTACCGATAAGGTGATTTCACGTTGTCAGATATTTCGTCGTACTTTTATTGGTAAAACGTCAGACTCCCGTAGCTACCATACTTAAGTTAAGCAAATCCCGCGATAACAGGGAGTTGTTCCCCATCGTACGTTAATTTGGGTCGGTCACCATTGCGGTTTTATTTACGTTTACGCGCTTTTATATATATATATTTTGGGGTACATGTATATAGGAACAGTTAGAAAGAAAGCCTGGGAAACTTTATAACTTGTAACCATGCAGCAATAACGAAACGGTTTTCATGTGTACCGTCTGTCTACCGATAACAACATTAAGTACTGCGATAATACAGCGTTCCGGTTACTACGATATTTTCTAAGCAAACAGATACATAGTATATTTATGAACAAGACTTATTAAGACAATTTCTGAATATAATTATAAAGTACGCTGTCCCGTACCTGTCCAGAAATTTTGATCTTTTGGGCATTGCTGCGCCTGAAATTGAAAACAGGGAGTAATAGTCTGGTTCTCTGCTTCGTTTGCTTCCAACATTGCACTTTGCGATAGTGGAATGCAACGCGGGAATAACACAAAGCAACGAACGAGACTTCATTACTTGCATCACAATTCGGTAAAAATGTTCATTAGAGTTTATGTTGAATTGTTGTCTTAAACCATGCCGAAAGTAAATAAATATTATCTTATCTTTACTTATCTTATCTTTTTTACTCTACAGTCTATACATGTGTTTCTCATTAATGAACTTTCCATCGTGTCCAAATCATAATAAACCATTAAGTTAATCTAAAATACCTTCAAAGATTAACTCACGATAAATTCCTTATAAAAGGTTATTCAGCATTTTTATTAGACACTGGACTGTAAACAAAAGCAACGTGCAATGGGTTACATATTTCACTTCCTGATCAGTATCAATGCCTAATTACTCACTGTGCACTGTCACCAAAATACACACATACAACTCCATCATAATACTCGTAACATAAGGGAATAAACAATTTCCTTTAAATAAATTCTTAAATGCTCATATTTTTAAAAAATAATCAATTCCTTTAATTTTACAGCTAATGTCTAAATCCAACTCTTGTAATGCTACTAAAATGAGAGGGAAATGTGTTCTATGAATTGTTGTGTATGTTTAATTTGCATTTTTTTTTATACATTCATTATACGCTATGGGTAATTGTATTTTGGAATTGACCTTGACCTTGTCCAAAATCAAGATCATATTATTCCTGACTAGAGACATTGATGCTGTTTTTATTTTGTAAACAAATGATACATAGTTATTATTTCTCTAGGATTGTCGGTTAAGGATCATTACGTTAGACTGAGTCAAGGATATTATTTTTACCAAGTTTTTTATTACAATTTAGTAACAGACCTTGTCTCATTTTATAATTATAACTTTGTTCTAAAAATGAACTTTTGTGCTATATCATATATATATATATATATATATATATATATATATATATATATATATATATATATATATATATATATAATCTTGTTTACTTGAGAACTTATTCATTCTTGCTGTAAGATCTTGATGCAGAATCATTAGCATTGTTGTGTTTAGATACTGGTTTGGGTGAATTTATTTATTCAAATTATTTGTTCACTGGACATACAAAGTGCTCACGAATAATATTCTTGGACAGAAACACGAATCTGTAATTGTAGCGAAATCATACAAGGACATCTTTGATTATATTATTGTGATTAATTAGAGGACTGTTAGCACATCACCACACTTGACACATTCAAGACTACAGGTACATCGACGCCTTCAGCGCTTGATGTTAATTCGAACACCACTGGAATTTAATTAGACGTTCATTCATTAAGACTGCTAATATAATTTTTGCACTAGTGGTCTTTTAAACATTTGTTGAAATATGAAACTGAATTGAATTGAGGCATGTCACCCTATGATGATAATGCGGCAAGGGGGGTGATGTCACATTAAAAACATAATTGTAATGTTGTAATGGGCAATTGAAAAATGGAAGCCACGTTTTAGTGTTGGCTTCAGTAGAATCATAACAGGCGGTTTGGACCAAGCTATACTCTTAAATCACATATTATGTTTATTTAATTTATAATGTGTACCTAATTTTGGTCATGAATGAGGGTTGTGCCTACCTGATATCTGCCAAGCTTTTAATAAGTAAATAAGATGTTTACTGAAATTTAAATTCAAGACCATACCTTGTTTACAAGTAAGATATTTACTCATTAGAATTTACTAGTTTTTCATAACATTCTGTTTCATAATAGGTCAGGTGACAATCTGTATAGAAAGAGGTTTGGCAAACAATTATTCATTCCTGTTTTATGATCAGTCTGTGGAATCACTTATAGCGGTATTCATATATAATCTGAGAGGAATTATTTTGGAATTACAAAGTGCTCATTGACTTTTTGGACTGAAACATTACCTTGGGAAGACTGAGGACTCATTTAAAGATATTCTGGATTTTGTCATTTTGATACATCAAATCATTAAAGACTAATGGAATTCATTCGGAACATTTTATTCTTTTGCACTTGTGATAGGACATTTATGGTTATTTGGGATTTAATTCACAATATTGCAAGCTTCTTTTAAATTTTCACTTTGTAACTTAGAAAAAAATATTAGTTGATTTTATTATAATTGTTCGTTTCACTTTTTTCTGTTATATAGTTTAACACTTAAAGTTTTAACACACACATGAGTGAACGCGTGAACCCGTGAGCCTACCCCGTGTGCTCCCTAAGCGAAGGTCCTACAGTGAAGAAGAAGAAAAAAACACATTGTAAATCAATGCAGATAAAAAAGTAACTTTGCAAAAGCTTTCCATTTTATTCTGATGGAAAGGTAATAAAACAGTGAAGCAAACTGTACACTATAGAATCTCTGTGAAAACTTAATGTAAATCATGTAACGTGGGAATCATCTGATTCCTATGTCCCAAACATGTCATATTTCCTGGGGGAACAGCAATGAAGAAGAGTGTAACAAAATCGTCCCTTGAGGAAACTCAGTGATAGCTGAATGAAAAGCATCATCCATGCAGGTATCTTACCATCTGTGGAAAATAATAAAACAAAACTTTCTCTATTTCCTGAAGAAATAGCAATGAAGAACAGATTGCTCCCTGAAGGAACTGGTTAAGTTGGTCGTCATCTAACGGATCTATTCGTCACCGAAACATTATAATGGAGAACGGGATGCTAAATTCTTTCACGAGGAAAGTCAGTAAAAAAAACTCACGTTAAGCCGTAACCATGAGAACATGTAAGAAAAATGTGAAAAAGGAACCCTACTTAAAATTTCATGTATTTGAAACCATTATATGAAATTGGTTTCCGAGGAAACTCGGTGAAATTTCACAGAAAGCAGTAACTGCGCAGATTTCCAAACAAAATATGCAAAACTCTACTTATTTTTTTCCTCAAGGAACAGTACTGACAAAGATAATGCAAAAACGCTTCCCTTATCAAAATTTGGTGAACAGAATATTTCCGTATGATAATTTACTTCCTGTTTTTCCGTCCGTATACAAGCACGCCCTTACATCCCTCCATCTCACCAACCCCTTGAGCATCATTTTACAAGAAGAATAAGAAGAAAAAAAAAAAGACGTGACGTAAACAAATGAATATAAATAGAATATTTGTATTCATATGTGGATGACGTGATTAGAACTTTATGCCATCAGGTTAATTAATTTCTTCGTCTTTTTTTAAAAACTACTTTTTATTTTACTTAACCTTTTTATCTCTAACTGGCGGTGACATACATGTTTATGAAACATCAAAAACCTAGTTCGATATAAATGTTGAATATTTACTCAGGGTCACCACAGCCAAGTGAGAAAAATGTGTAGGTCGCCATTACCTTCCCATTATGTTCTAATGCATTTAAGACTTAAACACCACTGAGACTTAATTCTCTCACCCTTTCGATCTACCCTGCAAGCTAGCAGGATCAATTGCATATATGTATACGTGCACGTAATAACCCAGTGGAAGGTATCGCATCATCTTAGATCACACACATGCAAATATTTTCGAGCTATATAGCAGTGACTTCATGTCGCAGCGAACGGAAATAGTTGGTCCACGGCTCGAAAGATGCAAAGCCATTCAGACAAGAGAACCAGCCTACTTTTGTGTCTATAGTGTGCTACACTGTATCATCAAAACATTGTCCTTATCAGAGGAAAAGGTATGGGTGTATGATGGCGAAAAATGAGAGTCCATTTTCCATGTCATTGTTAGAAATTGGTCAAAGTATCTGGCTGACCTGCATTGTAATATCATCATTTTCGCATCTGCACACGGCGCCAGTGTTAGAAAGGGTTGCAGATAGTATGATAAATAATAACAAATAAGGACGGCACTATTTCATATTCATTTTGTTGCCATTGAAAGAGAAATCCTGATGGCAGTCTCCTGGTATATAGTATCCCTTGGGTTTTATGGACGTTGAGAAAAAAGAAAAGACTTACTAACATCTTATACGTTTAATCCATGCAACGAGGAGTTTCATGTACGTCTAAACACATTATGTCGATGAGAAGAACGGGATTTCCACATTTATAAAGAGATTAAACTAATGGCGATCTTGATAGTAAACGCTGCAAAAGGGATTCCATTTTTATATTGGATTATTATCACGAGAATACTAATCAAGTTAAAATTAGAACGAAAACATGACAGATCAATGTCTTGGAACTGCTGCTGAATCTACGTCTTTTCAACATGCTAAGATGAAAATACAAACTTTTGTACGCGAAAATTTGTTCTCTTTGAAGTAAGTAAGATAATGGATATCAAAATTGTATATTTGTTATTCCGTTTATCCGTCAGAATCGCCATAAGTTTACAGCATAAATAACATTTGGTATCAGATAACTTACAAGTATGGTCATCATTCTCACCTTATTAACAGCGTGTTGCAACCAAGTATGGTTTAAAAGTACAAGTGACGTATTTACTTGCCAGTTTTCGCTTTTTATCTATCATGTAAGTCTAAGCCCGTTTCGAAAATTAAAAGAAAACAGAAGCTTATATCTAAAATAAGCCAGGGGACGTATGTCTTTTTATTTTAATCAGTCACATATTGATTATCGAAAATGTACGATTGCTGTTGGTACTAATAAGGAGTTTGTTATGTAAAGAAGCAAATTTACGATTTCCCCTGCCCCCACCCCCAACAAACTGACACTTCCGACTTAAAGCGACAGTTGTGCCTAAAAGTGTTCATAAATGGCCAGAAGAAAACGGAAAACTACGTGTATTTTTGTTGTGTAGTATATATGATGATCCCACACTCAGTTTTGACGGATATATTATTTCTGTTGTGTAGTATACGTGATGACCAAATTCCGTCTTGACGTATATCCTATCTCTGTTGTGCAGTATATATTGTTACACGCAAACGGGTATTTACTTGACCGGGCGGTTGTCAAACCCTGGCGCGATTCTCGCTAGAAGTCATACGTTTATCCCTACTTTCCAAAGACTTCCATACAACTTCAGTTGTAAATTAGAAAGCCCGACGTGTCCATTATATACCTAAAATTTCCTCTAATTAATGCACGACCACAGATAAAGCAAACTGCCCAATATCTATCAACCACACATCTGCATGTTTAATCTTCATCATGTTTCCGTACCGCCAACCGTTCACGCCTTAGAAAATATATGAGTATCCCCTAACAACGGTATCTGCCAAGTCCCTTCTTATTTATTCCCTTGTGTAATTTACCGGTTTAATACCGTAAATACTGCCCTTGCAGTCACACCACCAATGTACACCACTAGATTTCAATATGGACTATCTTACGACAGGGACAATTCATTCGGTTTTGGCCGGAATTCACTACTAGTGAACCATGGCATCATGGAAACACACTAACACTTCACTCCGTGACGTTTGCTCCTAATGATTGGCTCCTTATTTCGGGCTATGAATATTTCCATGGCGCCAAATTCCAATAATCACACAAGTAATCACACAAATCTAAGAATTCCTTAAAACGGGGCGCTATAACCAAATGCGCATACTCCATATTTATTACAATATGGTCACCCCAAACTCAGTCTTGACGTATATCCTATCTCTAATGTTTAGTATACGTGATGACCAAATTCTGTCTTGATATATATCTCATCTCTGTTGTGTAGTAAATATGACGACCCCAAACTCTATATTGATGAATATGTTATCTAGGTTATGTAGTATATATGAGTAGTGAATAGGGACGATTCAGGGACAATGGGACTTATCATTAAAAACACCCCTGGGACTATATAGGGACTATGTAAATTTAACATGGAGAAAACCCCTGGGACGATATAGGGACAAGGGGAATTAACATTAGGCAATAGTTCGTGGGACTGTCTAGGGACAAGGTTAATTAACATGGAGAAAAATCGTGGGACGATATAGGGACAAGGGAAATTGAACATGGGGAAAAAAGTCTTGGGTCACTCTATTTTTTTAACCAAAAAATAATTAAAAAAAATAAAAAAATGGGGTAGGCAATTGAAAGTCAATCTCTTTTCGAGACCTATGGGTGGCCCTGAAAAGGGCCTTTGGGTTTATGTTAATGTACCCATTAACATAAGGGGCACTGCATTTGTCTTCTTCTTGTCCTTAGGCTGAGCCTCACTGTAGGACCGTAAATTAGGACTCTTTTGAGGCATCTTTGTCTTTCTACGTAGATCCTACGTATCCACAGACTGGTGTCTGTCCTGTGGACAACTGTCCACTTGGACCGGACATACATGGGTATGTCCGTCCGGAACATCATCTAAGACACAAGCGTAGAAGATTGCACATCGGTCCACATCTTGAGGCGCCGGGAACAGGTGAATCAATGCAGTGAACTGCACTTATTTATAGGTAGAGGTAGGATTGAAAGGGATTGAGTTTGTTGACCAATCCAAACACGCGTTACAAAATTCAGTCAGCCCGCATCCAATCGGAAGAGAGCAGTCTGTGACGTCACGTGGTCTATATAGATTCGCTAGCGCCTGTGTGCAATCAATCTATGCGACAGTGATTCAACATGACGGAAACTCAGAAAACAATCCATTGGGGTGCACCAGCAGTGGAGACCGCCCAAGGGAACCCGGACTTACTTTCAGAAGAGGTGAATTGGGATTTTGTTGATTTTCTTACCTCGCAAGAATTTGTTCCGGAACCTTCGTCACCTTCATTACCGCAAGTGGAGAATTTTAGACAGAGACAGAAAGAAGAATTGGAGAAATTTATACAGCGGCAAAAGGAAGCGGAACAAGCTTTTCTTTTACAGCAATAACAAGAAGAAGAGGTAAGAAAAAAACAAGAAGAAGAAGAAGCAGCAAAGAAACAAGAGGGTGAAAGTCAAATCGTCACGGTACTGTTGGACATTTTAGCGGAGTTAAGAAGTCTGAAACAAATGTATCAGACTTCTTTATCACGACCGAAGAGAATACGACCTTCCCGAGCTAAACACGCCAACCCTGTGACTAAGCCTACCGTACCACCCTTAGTGATTTCAACCAAATCATCATCATCAGAAGTAGGCCTCGGCCGTGGCAAAGGCTTAAGACAGTTAAAGTTGATCTCTTAAACTCACCCCTACACCAAAAAAGGCCCTTTTCAGGGCCACCCACGTCTCTCGAAAAGAGATACACTTTCAATTTGCCAATAACTAAAAAAAAAAACATTTTACCCCTATAGTACGTGTCTGTGTATGAGTGCGTGAGTGTACGTTCTTATTTTAAAATCAAAACCCAAAGACACTTACCTTATATAATTAATTTATTCTTTTATCAATAGTTACAATCCAATTCACAATTCACAACAGAGCACTTTAAAACGTTCATACACTTCTTCTGTCTCATTGTTTAGTCTCTCTGTTTTTTAAATTTCTTCACCTTCACAGTCTTTTCCTCCTCCTCCTCCTCTTCCTCCTCACTTTCTTCTCTTCTTCTTTTCTTCTCCTGTTTCTTTTTCTTCACCTGGCTGCTTTCTTCCTCTGAAGAATCCCTCTCTTCTTCTGAAGAATTCATCTTTTCTTCTGACTCCTCTTGTTTCTTTTTTGGGCAATCTGGAGACCAATGTCCTTTTTCTTGACAACAATAACAGGTATCTTGACTTTTGTCTTTTCTAGCCCCTGTTTTTTTTTCTTTTTTGGCGGTCTGGACACTCTGAAGACCAATGCCCTTTCTTTTGACAGATATAGCAAGTATCTTGACTTTTATCTTGAAAGGAAGGAGAGTAGTCCGTCGGCTGGTCTGAAGAGAATTTTCTAATGACCCCTCGCAAAGCTCTGATGGTTTGCCACCCTTAGTCAAACCTGATAAACACTATTCCATTCGAGAGACCGAAAAGCGCTCCTCTAGAAAATTTAGAACCACGGCTTACAAATACACGGTGAAGTTTAAAGATTTCAAGTCCGAAGTACCGTTAGAGAAAGCAGAAGGGTTCATCACTGGGGTGTTGGATTCTTTGCTCACCACACTCAAGCGACAATGTCAACCCAAAGAAGACGATCGCTTGAGACTCTCCATACAACACAACGGTTTGAAATCCCCTGTTTGGATCGAGTTTAGCACCCCTGCAGAATTGACCGCTTCCAAAGTCATGGACAAGATTCAACACGTGCAACAATCCAATGACCAGTTTGACATCACCGATGGAAAAGCCACACTGGACATGACCCACGTCTCTCCTCCTCAAGGGACCGGACAACGCAATAAGGTGTTATTGGTGAACGACCTTCGCAGCACCAAAAAGAGTCTCGTCCAAATTCACAATTCTCAAGACCAGATGTGTTTAGCCCGAGCCATCGTGGTGGGACGAACCTATGCCAACAAGAACGACACGGTAGAATGGAAAAGAGACTGGGAGAACATTCGAAAATCGAACCGAGCCAAACAACGAAGTGAAGCAGAACTCCTGTTGCAACAAGCCGACCTGTCCAAAGACACACCCTGCGGCATTCCTGAAATGCAAAAATTGCAAGATGTCCTAGCTCCATTCTACACCTTGAAAGTGCATCCTCAAGAAGTGCGTGGGCCTCTGTTGTTTCGAGGCCAAGACTTTAAGGACGGAAAATACATTCATGTCTATCATCACGATGAACATTTCGATACCATTACCAGTATCACTGCATTCCTGGGATACGGTTATTACTGTGAGAAATGTGACCATGGTTATAACAATCGAGAGCAACACAAACATTGCGGATTGAAATGCTCAGGATGTTTGGCCTCTCCACCCTGTCTGAGCGAAGGACAAGAAAGAGTACATTGTCCTGCTTGTCTGCGCACGTTTGTCAGCCCTGCCTGTTACCAACAACATCTGAAGACGCAAAGATCACAGCAGAAATGTGCTTGTCAACTCCTGAGATTGTGCCCTACCTGTGGACAAGGCCTATGTACCAATAATGTCAAGGCACACGTATGTCGAGGAAAGAAAAAATGTCACATTTGTCATCACATCGTGGACTTGGAACACCAGTGCTACGTGCAAAAATACCAACCCCTACCAGAGAAAGAGGATGGTCACAAGAAGAAGAAAGGCAATTTCATCTTTTTCGATTTCGAATGCATGCAGAAATGGCCTACAGATAGGGAAGGATTACCTTCTTCGCATGTTTCAGCTAGAACAGGATTTGTCTACTTGGGACCTGAGTCAGACTTGGGATATGAAGTACAGTGTTTCGCTTGTGGCCTGAAGTTACGAATGGATCTATGTATCTATAAAGATTCAGCTATTCTGGAACATACTCGATGGTCTCCGCACTGCCCTTACCTTTCTATGGCCTTTCCACCCATGACATTACGGTACAATGATGACGGTAACTTAGAGACGGTACCTTCGAAAACAAGACATAAAAAACAAAAAAGGAACGATGTACAAGCTTCAGACTGCATTGCGACTAGTATAAAAAGGGGCTATGGTCAAGATCGATAGTTCATTGGGACTACCAAGACCAAGCGAACAAGATGAATACTTTCAGAGAAACACAAAACAAGTTTAGAAAGGCACAATTCAAGTGTGGGGCTTCGGAAGTGGAATGCGATTGTGACTCTTGCGATGGGTACGATGCTGTACGTTGTGACCTTAGCGATGCCGTAAAGCATCGTGGGAACTTTGTTCTCACTACCCCTATCATGGAAAGTGATGCTGTGCGTGTCAAACCTGAGGGATGCGAAAGCGATGCCGTTCGTCCTCTTGGACATTTTACTGGGTTTCGTTTAAAAGGTGAATGTTCACCTTCACGTCTACCCCCCTACCGATGTCATCCAGCTCTGAGCAAACTCCTGTCCATGTCACCCAACCCTCATCGAAACGAACCTGTGAAAGACGAATATTCGTTTCCTGTGCGTTTGTCGGAATACTGCGACTTTGAAAATCGTCTTCAATCGTTCAAAGGAAAATGGCCTAAGTATCTGGGAGGACCGACCCCCGAAGAATTAGCCGGAGCCGGATTTTTCTACTTGGGCGAAGGAGACAAAGTCAAGTGCTTCAGTTGCGGTGTGTCACTTCACCACTGGGAACCGCAAGATTCGGCCTACGTAGAACATGCTCGATGGTCACCGAATTGTCATTACTTACCCTTAGTGGGACCGAAACATTGAAGTAACTTACCATAATCTGTTCATGGATACTTTACACGAGAACATTCGTGCTTTGCCTGTCGAGTTGAGAGAACGCATTTACCGAGAGCTGGTCAAAATACAAGTCAAACGTAAAGAACAGTTGCATCCGTTACGTCACCAGATCTTTAACCACTGGTACCTGAATGGTATAAGAGAACTGATTCGTCAGAAATTGTTTCAGTGGTCAGGCCTTGTTCAATACTTCCAGGCCCCCGATGATCCACGTGTTGATCATTTTGGTTACTTCGAGATTCACCTAGTACAACACATTGAGGCA
Source organism: Sinohyriopsis cumingii (assembly GCA_028554795.2). Classification (NCBI taxonomy): domain Eukaryota; kingdom Metazoa; phylum Mollusca; class Bivalvia; order Unionida; family Unionidae; genus Sinohyriopsis; species Sinohyriopsis cumingii. Next base: position 32,863 of record JAPYKE020000689.1, on the reverse strand, counting down.
GACAAGGTAAAGGATTACCGACATATTTTACGTGGAATCTACTTAGGGGGAAGAGGAAACTTCTAAACAAAGTCTGACGTTTCGGTTACAGTATGCAACATTTAAATTCCCCACTGGAGAACGATGATCTCAGGCTAGAAAGTACGTGTATTGTTTCCGAAACAAAGAGACTATAAAAACAGGCTGCCATGCCACGACTTTTATCGCATGTAATCCAACAGATTCCGTGGAAGGAACTCAATGACCATATTCAAACCGTGGATCATTACCATCGATTATTACAAGAACTGTATCCATTCAATTTGGGTCGACAAGTGGTGTGTGTCTTAGTAACTTGTTTTCTGGGATTTCGTTTACCAGCCGATTCCTTGTGGACTCTTTACGAACGGTATTTACCAACCATTCAACATGAAAGTGGTGCCTTTAAATGTTCACGAGAGACTCCTTTTCCTCAAAGCCTTACGTTTTCGTCTGGATACTTCTCGACCTCTACGGGAAAAAAAGATTCGTCAACTTTTAGCTACCCAAGACGTGTATGACGATGTGTGTGTAGCTTGTGACTTACACTCCCATTGGACAGATGTACGTGCCTGGAAAAAATGGGATTTTGAGGATTGGACCCAAGAAGTGGCCCAGTATGCTCGAGAGTTGTGATCGTTCCTTTCAACGTCCAAAGAAAAAAGTTACTTTTCAACCTGTGTTAGTGACGGTGCCAGAAGAACCCGTCACCCAGGACAGGACTGTCGTGGACAGGCCTGAAAGACCCTTTCGGGAGGACACTTGTGTGACCTTACCCCCTATAGAACTGGTCAGAACTTTACCCAAAACATGTTGTACAGACACTTGTTTCTATTCCACGTTGATGGTTATCATGTGCCATTTATCGTTGTACTTAAGCCTTTGGCTTTTATGTATTTTTGTTTTTCGTATTCATGTTTCAAACATTCAATAAACGTGTTCTGAAAAAAGTATATAAACTCTCGTCTTGTTTGTTTTCGTGTCACAAGTGATATTCCTGACACTATGGCTACTTCTACTGTCTCTGCTCCCTCTTCCTCTACTGTCAAAGTCATCGACGAACACTTAGATCGTGCCAGTTGGGAGGCTTTGTATCTTCGCCATCCCTTTAACATGCTCATTGCTGGACCTAGCGGTTCAGGCAAAACCGAATTCGTCAAACGTTTGATCGAACATAAACATCATTTGATCGATCGACCATCTCAGCGGATCGTGTGGTGTTACAAAGAGTGGCAATCGGCGTACAGCCTCTTGCGAGAAAGTCAAGGCGATTCCATCGTGTTTGTGGAAGGCATTCCTAAAGAAGACGACGGCATCGTCTCTGACTCCCGTCAAACCCATTTGGTCATTTTCGACGACATGTTAGGAGAAGACGAAGAAGAAATTAAACTGTGGTTCACGCGCAAAGGGCATCATCGTAATGCCAGTGTCGTTTACATCACCCAAAATTTGTTTCAACAAAGTAAAGCCCATCGCACCATCAGTCTCAATGCACATTACGTGGTCTTGTTTAAAAGCCCTCGAGATAAATCGCAAGTGCAAGTCTTAGCCAAACAGTTAGGAACGCCTTGGCTGACTCAGGCGTACGACGATGCCACTCAAACTCCACACGCCTATTTACTCGTCGATTTGAAACCTACGACCCCCGAGGATTTGCGATTTCGTACCCACTTGTTTCATTACTGGTACCAAGACGGAGGGCCTGTCCTGTACACGTCTCCGTCCTCGACTTAATTTCACTCCACAAAAAAATCTATAAAAACCTCAGACCCTTTTCGTCTGTCTCACACACATTTTGAACATGACGTCCCTTCAGTCGCATCTTCCCGTCAAATTGATTCGTGCCTTGTATGGCATCAGTCGAGAAAAAAATCCACAAATACGAGCTCGTGTCTTAGAAGCTAGTCTCAAAGAAGTCTTACGATGGTTCACGGGGACGGCATGTCAATTACTCCAAGGAATCATTGAGATTCCTCATCAAACCAAACGCTTTTTTGATCGAAACAAAGTCGTTTTGACCCAACTGGCCGATCCCCGCATCGACACTCAAACCAAAAAACAAATCATTTTGAAACCTGGAGGGAGCGGTACTCTAGGAGGGGTCATCATTCGCTCTCTCTTAAGATGGGATCCTAATGCGCCCAAACTTCTCCCCAAGAAAAAAGTCAAACGAAGCTCCAAGAAGAAGAAAAAGACCAGGTCCCCAAGGAGAACTTCTCCAGTGGCGGGACCCTCCTCTTACCAGACACCACCCGGAAAAAGAAAAGAAGCCCCCAGAAAAAGAAACAGAGAAAAAGTCCCCAGAAAAAGAAAAGTCCACAGAAGAAAACTAGTCGTAAGAGAGGCACTTCGGCCAGGACGCAACCTTATACTCGTAAACCACGACCTGCAAAGGCGGTGACCGCGTCTCCGGTAGCCTCAAGTTCATCCACTTCTCCGTTGATGACACCAAGAACTGAAGAGTACTTGGAGACATTGATCACACCAAGAACTTCTCCGTTGATGACCCCAAGAAGAACTTCCCCAGTGGCAGGACCCTCCAATTTAGTGGCAGTGGCTGCTGCTCACAAAGTACCTTCTCCCAAAATCAAGTCCAAGAAAGATCGGGCATATTACAAAGTTTACTGGATTTGTCCAAGCAAGAACTGGCTCGATTTAGTCCGTTGCGTACCCCTGCACGACGTGTCATGCCTGTCCTGAAGTTGATACGACGTAAAGACAATCAGTGGCGACGCGTTCCAGTATAAAAAAAGGCCTGTGACCAAGTCGGGGTATCAGTGTTTTTGGTGCTGAAGACTCAAAGATGTCACGCTCCAGAAAACATCCCTCTTCTAAACAACCCCAAGGAAAGAAAAGAAAAGGACTGCCTCCTCGTTTAGTCAAACATGGGGGCATGTTATCTGTCCTGTCCAAAGCTTCTCCACCTCTACGAAAAAAACTCATTCAATCAGCTTCCAAAGAGGTCATCGATACCGTGTGCGAATGTTGTTTGAACGTCTTGAAAAGCACGATCCCTTTGTCCAAACATCAGAAACAATGCTTAGGCAAACATCGTCACGTTCTTCGCCAAATGGTTCAAAAGAAAATTCCCATTCGTCAAAAGAAGAAGATGTTGGTCCAACGTGGAGGCATTTTACCCCTCTTGTTAGGCCCCTTACTGAAAGGAGTCTTGGGAACCATGTTGGGAGGACTGGTGGGAGCAAGATAAAAAGGCCCTCGGAAGTCCCAAGATCTCAGAATCGACCCCTGACAACCCCATGGAAGGACGAAAACTAGCTTTAGTGCCTTACAAACGATGGATGGAATACCATCGTTGGCAAGAACAACGCACCCCGCATTTACCTCCCAATCCCAATTTGAACGAGATGTCCCAGTTACAACACGAATTGCAGTCCTTGATGGATCGCCAAGATTTGTCCGAAACAGAAAAATCGCAAAAGTACGGTCAACTTTTGCAACGACTGCAACTCTTTCACCAGAAAGCTTTAGACGAAACAGCTCGACCCACTCTAAAAGATTTTAAGACCTTGATGAAAAGTGCAGCACCATCATCGCTACCACCACCACCACCACCACCACCACCACTACTACCATCCCCAGGGGTCACCAGAGATGCTACCCCACGAAGACCTGAGGAAGAAGAGATGCGAGAAGTGTTTCAAACACCATCAGCAGCTCCCATTTCGAGTAAGATTGCAGCATCCTTGTTGACCCCGTCCCCCACACCCCAACGAGAAGAAATGAAAGTTTGGGTTAAAAAGATGATGTCCACTCCTCCTTCGACAGAAGTGAAAAAGAAAGAAGGGAAACCAGAAGTGAAAAAAGAAAAGAAGACCAAAGCCATTCCATTGCCACCTCCACCACCACTACCTTCGACTTCTACTCCCGTAGCCCATCAGACACGTAAATCCGTTTCTAAACCACCCTTTCGACCCACCCAAAGTAGCATCACCGAAGAGTGGGTGACTTATTAACACACAAACAAACACAAAATTGGAAAAAGTCTTAGCGAGCATTTACTACGATCCCTCGCATCCTGCAGGTTACGCAGGAATTCAAAAATTGTATCGTGCTGCCAAAACTCGACTGAAAAGTCTCCGTTTACCTCAAGTGCAACGATGGTTACAAGAACAAGCTACCTACACTTTACACAAACCCATTCGACGCAAGTTTTCCAGAAGTCGCACCCGAGTGGAAGGCATCGATCATCAATGGCAAGCCGATTTAACAGATGTCTCTCATTTGGCCAGCTACAATCGTGGCTACAAATATTTGTTTTGTGTCATCGACGTCTTTTCCAAATTTGCCTGGGTCGTGCCCTTGACTTCCAAATCCAGCAACGAGCTAGTGCGAGCCCTGCAACGAGTGTTGAAACAAAGCGGTCGTCACCCTCTTCGATGGCAAACGGACAAAGGCACCGAATTTCTGAACCAAGCATTCCAAAAAGAATTAAAGAAACGTGACATTCATTTTTGTAACACCGAGAATCCCGAAACCAAAGCTAGCGTCGTGGAACATTTTCAACGCACTTTGAAAGAACGCATGTGGAAATATTTTACGCATCACCACACTCTGAAGTACATCGACATCTTACTGCACCTGGTGCAAGCGTACAACCAATCTTACCGTCGAAGCATTGGACGTGCCCCGCAAGAAGTGACTACCGAGAACGAAGTGCTAGTGTTTGAGCGCCTGTTTGGTACGTCCCCGATGAGGGCTGTCCCCAAGAAAAGTGGAGTGTTGGCCGTAGGAGATTGGGTGCGCATTGGCAAAACCAAACGCACTTTCGACAAAGGTTACTTACCTAACTGGACGACCGAATTATTTCATGTCACTGGACGATAGCATGGCCGTTATCCTGCTGTCTATAAATTTGAAGATATGAACGGAGAAGTGCTCAAAGGAACGTTTTACTTACCCGAGTTACAACGTGTCACCAAAAAAGAAGACGACGTGTACGACATCGAAAGCATTCTCGAACGCAGAACCCGTAAAGTGGGCAAACGACGTGTCAAAGAAGTCAAAGTACGTTGGAAAGGATATCCACCCAGTTTTGATTCTTGGATCGACGCTTCGCAAGTCATCGACTATAAAAAGAAGTGACCATCATGCCCTTTCACACAGACGCAGCTACGTCGACCACTCCTTCACCCAGTTCTTCTGTGCAAGATTTACAAAAACAACCCTTGTGGGTGTGGTGTGGAGAACGTGTGCCAAAAACGCAAATCGTCTTTTTCTGCCAAATCTTCGTGGTGTATTGTGTCATCGGGGCAGCCATCGCCAATTTGATTTTGCAACAAGGAGACAAACAATTGTGGACCATTTTATTGAGCAGTTGCATCGGTTACCTGCTTTCAATCCCTCCCTGAAATTCTCCTCGAACGGGAACCACGGAAACCTTGTGTCCAGTGCCAGTGCCAGTCACCACTTCAACAACAACCAGAACCCCATTTTGGGCGGAGACACGCCTCTGACGTCCAGTAACACCTCGGAGAGCCACAGAACTCTGGAATTATGAGTCACCAAAACCAATTTTACTTAACCTTACCCAGTGACAGTTCCATGGAGGTGTTTCCCAACAACATGTTGTGCTGTTACACGGCCAAATTACCTCAGGCCATCCAGTTAGATCACGAAGCCCATTGGGAAGTGGCTTTAGTGGAAATGATTCACCCTACACAAATCCAAAACATCACCGAAAAGCAAAACACTTTTGAGGTCGAAATCCTGAACCAACAATTGCAAGAAACCATGAATGAAATCGGGTTTTCAGGGGATATAAGACCATCCAACAATTCACCCTTCAATATCTACACCTTGAAAATTCCGTCTGGGTTTTATTTTAGTGTCCAACATTTGGTGGACACCATTGCTTTCAGGTTCGAGTTAGCCTTTGGCAAAGACCGGAACAGAATAAAAAAAAGTGTCACCCTGGAGTACCATAAAGTGGCTCGTCGCTTACTGATCAAATTTCAGGATACCCAAACGTTGTCCATCAGTTTTAATCGTGACTTGTTTGATATTTTAGGTAGAGACACAAAAAATGGCTCCAAATTTTAAACCGAAGATCAACAGCAATACGGAATTTTACAAGTTTTTTCGATTCCCTGTAGAACTGAACCAAGGACTGAATTTGATCTTTGTGTATTCCGATGTGGTGGGGTACAACGTGGTGGGACACACCTCCGTGCCGTTACTGCGTGTCATTCCTTTCAAAGTGGATTCTGCCACGACCAGTGACCAGGAAGGTGGGAACACTTATCACGTCCACCGTGAATTTGTACATCCTCGCTATTTGCCTATCAGTAAGTCTTATTTGGACACGGTCAACATTGCTATAAAAGGAGATCTGGGACAAAATATTTCATTCACCAAAGGAAAAGTCACGGTGAAACTCCATTTTCGAAAACGGTTCTCTCACGACTCGTAAGTCATGTATCCAGTGTACCGAGGGGTTGCTCGACAGCGAGGACACGGTTTAGGAGATATGTTAAAATCGGCCTTTCGTTCGGTGGCCCCGGTGTTGAAACCGATGGTGACACGAGGATTGCACGCTTTGAAAGATGCCGCACTGACGCAAGGCAAAGAATTTCTCCAAAATGCCATCATCGACAAACAAAACCCCAAAGAAGCCTTCATGAGGGCAGGCAAAAATGTCTTGCTGCAAACGGGTAAAGACATTTTAGGCCGACGAGACACACCTATAAATGCCCTGCACGCTACCGAGTCAGGCATTCAGCAAGGACAAGGCAGAAAGAGACGACGAAGAAAACACCCTTTCACCAGACTTCATACGTCTAAAGCTAGAAAGACAAAGAAAAGAAGAACCGTTCGAGACTGAGACGTTTTCGATTATTGAAAAAAACAGAAAAAAAATGACGCATCGAGAGTCTTGCGCCTGTTCCAAGTCGGAACTGGATCTGTTTGCCATGCCACCCACCATGATGACCATGCAAGAATCCCAATGGGTGGAATTTCATCCCGTCTCCTCATTGACCGATTCCGCTCCCATCGAGTTTGAAATCAAAGGACAGCCCGAAGATTACATCGATCTGAATAGCAGTTACTTGTACTTGAAAGTCAAAGTTCAAGATAAGGATGGAAATGCTATAGACACTGAGCCAGTAGCTCCCGTCAACAATTTCATGCATTCCTTGTTTAGTGGAGTGGACTTGTACTTGAATAACAAACTAGTCAGTAGCAGCATGGATACTTACTCTTATCGAGCGTACCTGGAAAATCTCTTGACGTACGGAATAGACGCCAAGAACACTCATCTCAATGCCTGTGTGGTATGGGAAGCTGACGATGCAGGCCAGTTTGAAGAATTCGAAATTAATACAAAGAATCCACACAATGCTGGATTTGTAGAACGAAGAGACAAAATCAAAGAGAGACACAGTTTAGAACTGATGGATCGTTTGCATTTGGACATGTGGTTGCAAGAGAAATATTTGCTGAAGGGGTGGATGTTCGCCTGAGACTGAATCGTAGCAGTACCGCTTTCCATTTAACGGCTGATAGTGACGATAATTACAAAACCAAAATCCAAGAAGCCAGACTCTACGTACGCCGTGTGGAAGTGTTACCTAAAGTGGGAAACGACATCAGTCAGACGTTGAGCAGAACGACCGCCAAGTATCCGATCCGACGCGTGGAAGTGAAAACCTTCACCATTCCTGCTGGACAGCGATCCATGATCGAAGATCATCTGTTCCAAGGACAGCTATCCAAACGTTTAATCGTTGGTATGGTCGAGAATGAAGCCTTCAACGGAGCTATCGCTAAAAATCCTTTCAACTTTCAACACTTTGGCGTGTCCAAGATCGAAGTCAGTCGCGATGGCAAGACCTTGTGTACCCGACCTTTTGAACCCGACTTTGACAAGAAGAATTACTTGAGGTCGTACTTGTCCTTGTACGAAGCTACCGGACAGTTAGGAACCAACACTAGTCACGGGATTACGTACGAGGATTATGCAGGAGGCTATGCTTTGTGGGATTTTGATTTCACTCCAGACCAAGGCAGCGACGAGGGACATTTCCACCCTATAAAATCTGGTCAGATTCGTGTGGAAATTCAGTTTGCAAAACGAGACCCTGATAAAACAGTGAACGTCATCCTGTATGCAGAATTCGATAATACGATAGAAATCAACAGTTTGAGAGAAGTCATTCTAGACTATTAGAAGCCATGGAAGACTGTTATCCCTCTTTACCTAATGGAGAAACTTTGGAGATGGAATGTGAGGAGACCCTGTAAAAAGAAGAAGTTATCATGATGAAGTCAAGATCGCCAGAACAAGAAGCCCATTTAGTCTCCTGTTTTGCCAAAAATTTGGTCGAAAAAATGACGGAATTGATCAAGAAAAATTGCTATGGATGTCAAAACGATCATCCCAGTCAAATTCAACACGATAAATGCCTGATGCTGAGTCAAGAAGAAAAATTGGACGAGTATCTGGATGAAGCTTGGAGTCTCATCTCGGACGAAGTCGTGTTGCATCAGTGATATAAAGACTTGCGTGAACATTCTTGTCCACTATTAACCACTCAAGAGATCCATCGTATCGAAGCTCTCCTGAATCAGAGTGAGGAGACAAAGCGAAGAAACGGTTATTTGTCAGACATTTTCAAGCAAAAAGTCAGGATCGAATTGATGACTTAATATTACCTGTGAAGAAGAAAAAACCACACAAAACATGGATACCTGGGAACTTTATTACCTTTTGAACCACAGTTCGTATACGGCTTCTTGGAATCCTGTCGTCTGTGCTAAAGATGAACTCCCTCATCGCAAACCTCAAGACCATCTAGCTTATGTGATCAACACGGACGACAGTCATCTCCCAGGAACCCACTGGGTAGCCGTCTACTTTCCTCAAGAAGGATGTTTGGAATATTTTGATTCGTACGGATTGCCCCCTTTGGAAGACGATATCATTGACTTTATGAGAAGAAATGCTCAGACTACCCGATTCAATAATGTGAAATTACAAGGCACAGATTCCTTGGTGTGTGGACAGTACTGTGTGTATTTTCTGCATCATCGCAGCCTGGGCTATTCCTTAGAACATTTAGTGACTCATTTTGATCCTCGTTCTTCTTCTAGAAACGATGTGAAAGTAGATCGATGGTTTTGTGACCATTATGCTTATCTTTTGTCTCAAGCTAGGATACGTAGTGTCCATCAATGGCTTAATGACTTCCAACAGTGGAAATCACAATTTCATTCACAACGTTGTCAACCCTGTTTAAAGTAGAGTGTGAATTGAAAAAAAAAATGTTTGAGATTTGAAAAAAAAATTGTTTGATGTTATATTGTTGGATTATTGTTAAAAAATGTTAAAGTTGTTGTTTAGTGTTAAGTGATTTTTGAATAAAAAATGTTGTGTTTTGAAAAAAATGCCTTTGTGGTTTGTTTGGCTATAAGAATGTTGATTCATGCTCTTTGACTTCTCTCTATCTCTCTCATGACACTCATTGAACGTTGCGGCTCGAAAACCGTGGAGGGATGTTTTCCTTCGCGTCCGCGCTTTGACTTTAAAGCTGGGGTAGCCTCCAGTCTAACCATTCATTGTCGACTCATCCTCCTACGAAGATATGCTCCAAACTAGCTAAGCTAAACGAAGCCTACGTGAATTTGCATAGGGTCAGACACAGTCTGATACCGAAGCCAGAAGAGATAGAGAATGTGAGAATGTTAAAAGTCACTGAAGACCTGATAGAAGAGCTCTTCAGAGAAGAAGTGAACAGGGAGAAAGAAGAATGGACAGAGAAGTACAGACTTCAGAGACAGCAGCAACAGCAACAACAACAGCAGCAGCAGCAGCAACCTGAACCTGACAGAGGCTTTGTCGATTGTCGTATCGACATGAAAGAGTTCTTCTTCTCTTTCCGAAGAAGCAGACCTATCGTCAGAAAGTCTATCCTCAGAGGACGTCGCATTCTTAGAAACTAAAAGATTGCCATAGCAAACAAAAAAAACCCCAGCCCTTTTCAGGGCTACCCCAAACTCTAGAAAAGAAATAACAATCGATTTGCCAATGTGTGTATGTAGAGTAGTGTGAATATAAACACTGAGTCTTTTTTTATAGTGTGAGTGTATGTGTTTGTGTATATGAGTGTGTGTTTGTAAGTGCTCACGTACGTTTGTGTGGATAGTAGATTAAGATCATGTTTTTTTTTTGCTGTTTGACGTGTGGAGAGAGTATATTTGGGGTTTGATTGCTTTGCGTATGTGAATAGTATATTAAGGTGATTAATGAAATTTTTTAAAATTAGTAATGGGCAGTATAAAAAAGTGAGTGTTTCTTTTAGGTCCACGCGTTGTTTGGTCGTGATCTAGGTAAGATCAATTTTGTTTTAGGGGATGTTTTCCATCACGTCCGCGCATTCAGTATAACTTGAAACTCGCTGGGTAGTCTAGCTACCCTGTTCATTCGTTAACAAGACAATGAATACCAGAATAAGCAAACTTCTTGAACTCCAGATACATCTGGAATATGTCAGGCGCCTGTTAAATGAACTGGCCGCGGAGGCCATAGTAGAAGAGGAAAGAATAAAGAAGGAAGAGGAGGAGAGAAGACAGAGGGAAGAGGAGGAAAAGAAAATAGGAGAGAGGATGGCTTACAAGATACCAGAGACAGAGGATTGGGGTGCTGAAGCCAATCATCCTCCCTCTGCGCTTTCAAGAAAAAAAGTAATAGGAGACTGGGGAAGAAGATGTGTGTGTGGTACCAGGCCTGGAAGGTGCTATCATTAACCAGGTGTCACTGGAGTTCAAAAACAAACAGCCCTTTTCAGGGCTACCCAATACTCTAGAAAAGAAATAACAATCGATTTGCCAATGTGTGTATGTAGAGTAGTATGAATATAAACACAGACTCTTTTTCATAGTGTGAGTGTATAAGTTAATGTATATGATTGTGTGTTAATAAGCGCTAGCATAGGTTAGTGTGAATAGTAGATTAGGGTTTCATTTTAATGCTTTGCGTGTGTGGATAGTAGATTAGGGGTTTGAATAGGATTTGATTTTGATGCTTGGTTTGTGTGAATGGTAGATTTTGGTTAGTTTATTGCTGCTTCACGTATGTGGATAGTAGATCATATGAAATGAGAAAAGTAGGGGATGTTTTCCTTCACGTCCGCGCGTTGTTTGGTCATGATCTAGGTAATATCAATTTTATGTCTTGGGGGGATGTTTTCCATCACGTCCGGGCTTTCACTATAAGAACCCACAGTATTTGTCGTTCAAACCATTCTACAAACAATAAAAAAGAAGATGGCTTCGAACCAGCTTGATAAAATGAAAACATTGCAAGACGTCCTGGACAATTTGGGTATGATGGAGCAAATGTTAGTGAGGTTAAACGAGGATCACTATTCTTATAGCCCCCATCGAGGGAAGATGGAGATTAACAACTTAAGAAAAGTAAAGGAAATGATAAGTGCTGTGATGAAAGAAATAAAGGAGGAGAAGGAGGATGAAGAGGAAAGGATAAAGATAAGAGCATGGAACGAAAAAATTGAAAAAGAAGAAGAAAATGAGAAGAGGAAGAAAGAAGAGGAGGAGAAGAAGAAAGAAGAGAAAAAAAGGAAGAAAAGAAAGAAAAGAAGAGAAAGAGTGTAGGACAGAAAATAAGAAGTTGGTGGAGAAATAGAAGAAATTAGAAGAAGAAGAAACCCAAAGGCCCTTTTCAGGGCCACCCATAGGTCTCGAAAAGATATTGACTTTCAATTGCCTACCCCATTTTTTATTTTTTTTTTAATTTTTAAAAAAAAAAAATAGAGTGACCCAAGACTTTTTTCCCATGTTCAATTTCCCTTGTCCCTATATCGTCCCACGATTTTTCCCCATGTTAATTAACCTTGTCCCTAGACAGTCCCACGAACTATTGCCTAATGTTAATTCCCCTTGTCCCTATATCGTCCCAGGGGTTTTCTCCATGTTAAATTTACATAGTCCCTATATAGTCCCAGGGGTGTTTTTAATGATAAGTCCCATTGTCCCTGAATCGTCCCTATTCACTACTTATATGATGCCCACAAACTATCTTGACGTATCGTTTGTTATGTAATATATATGATGATCACAAACTACATGTATCTCTCTTATGTAGTATATATGATGCCCACAAACTATCTTGACGTATCGCTTGTTATGTAGTATATACGATGACCCCAAACAACGTCTATCTTTGTCATTTAGTATGTATGATGACCCCAAACTCTATCTTGATGAATATCTTATTTAGGTTATGTAGTATATATGATGCCCCCAAACTATCTTGACGTATCGCTTGTCATGTAGTATAATTTAATGCCCCCCCCCCCGCCAACTACGTGTACCTTTGTTATGTAGTATGTATGATGACCCCAAACTCAGTCCTGACGGATATATTATCTCTGTTGTGTAGTATAAAAGACAACCAAATTCTGTCTTGATGGATATTTCTACTCTGGTGAGGAGAATAAATTTGCAGGCCTTATTTTAACCGTATATCCTACGAGTTGCTGTTATATTTATAAAGTATATTCTCAGCAGGAGAAAAATAGTTTAATCAGTAAACTTTCACTTGAGTGGGTGCTGCTCTATTAGTTTTTCCTTTCTCTTTTTTGTCCATCCATCTAAGAAAAGAAACAGTTAGGGATGGGTGGGTTCCAGTCGGGTTATGCTCTACCCGAAAATACCAAGACCGACAGGATTCAAGATAATAATTTGCTCTTGACGCATCACCCCTCCCGTTTTGTCTTGGTGGCGGTAATATTACACCCCTTACCAACTCAAAATATTGTTTTATGGTTGACAAAACTGTGATCACAGACGGTCGGAGAAACCAGACGGAATGGGAAGGTGAAACACGACTTGGAAGGGTAGTTCCCTAGCAAGCATTAAAATTTTCCTACCTGTCCATCCCTAGTTTTTATCTTCCAAATATACCTGTTTTGAAAACATTCAAATAAAAGTGTTGGATTATTCCTTCATTTATATTTTTGAGTATTTCTCTTATAATAAAAAGTTAGTTCTTAATGCATAAAATTATAAATAAATTGCTGACATTTTAGCTCTCTGACATAAAATCGATAAGGAATGTGAAGGGGCAAATTTCTGGCTATCTAACAAGAATACATTAGTTGAGACCAGAGAACCATTAATTAGATTTATGGAGACAGGCGCGGATCATATCGCCATACTACCGTGTTCGGTAATGTCCTTTAGAGGGGGAATTTTGTTCCTAATTAAGCATTTGTTTATACAGCAGCCAGACGAACTATTATGGACACTGTAAACTTCATTTTCACGGTAAAGTTGTCACAATTGAGAAATCGCAGAAGCTGTTACTCAAATTACCAGGTCAAGCTGACCCCGACTTTGGCGCCTCTGGAAAAGGCGGCAGAGAGATTCGATTCTGATTGGTTACGTTTAATGAGGGGCGTATTTCCCACACAAAATTCTGTAGGTTTTAAATTCGCCACATCGGAAATTTTAATCAGTCTAAGCTTTTCTGCGAGAGAAACCAGAGTAGGCTCCGAGGATTTGCAAGAAATACCTCGTAAAAGAACTGTTGTCCAAAGGGGACTGTTGTCGAAAGAAACCGACGAACTAATTTGGCGATTACAGGGGGGAACGTTGAAAGCAAATGTAGTGCGACGATTCCATGAAATTTGTTGATGCCATATATAACGCTTTGCTAAATTTATTTACTTGTATTTGCATGAATCTTTTTTCTACAATTCGTATAATAATTTGCTTTATGAAGTATAACTGTATTGAGTTTATGCATAGGAAGTCGTACATTAAACTTCTTTAGATAAGTTTGACGAATTGTTTGAATTTGTCGTCTTGTTTGCATAAGAATTAGGTTCTAGGAATTTAATGCATTTACATTAGTTGATATGATTACGAGAATCCGTGTGAATTCACCGAATTTAGAAGATTTCACGTATGATTAAGAGTAAGTGTGTATTGACCGAAATGATATAGTAATTAATGTAATGTATCCCATTTATTCTCTGTGTAAATTAACCCCAGGCTCGTGTGGTGTTAATGTGTGATGTCAATGCGTAACGAATTAGCCATTTGACTAACTAGGGTCATTATAGGACATGTGGAGTCGATTGATAGTCTTAGCATCTAACACTGATAGCAAAATCTGATAACGAGGGAGGATAATGCAAAATCTCCTGTATCATAAATAACAGGAAATTTAGGTTGTCTCTATTTATAGCTATTTAAAAGGGAGAAAATAGCTCCTGGGACGTATGAAGTGACGTTACCCTGAGACGTATACTGAGAAGTATAGAGAGAAGTGCAGTGAGACATATAATCCTGTAACGCAATCCTGCGACGTATTAATATCTGAAACGTATTCTGAGAGTATCCTGAGACGGATGGTGGAAAGCATCATTCTGAGATCTGAACAGCTACAGTGGAAGCAGAACAAACTGGGACGAGCAGGTTATGCAATTGTACAAGACGTTGACTTCGATTGTTCACTTAATCATATGATGAATTAAATCTATGAGTAAACAGATCGGCTGTTTTATATAAATATATTGTGTTTCTTTGTAATTCGGTGAAAGTTTAATTTCTAAAAGCAGAGTATATTCCTGGTGTAATGAATTCTCACAGTTGTTTTATGTAATTGATTGTTTGTTTACATGTACTGGGGCTCGTGATAGTTTGTTCTATATACCTGCTCAGTTCTCTATCTATTTCACCTTGTTTCACCACTTATATTTATATTTACTCGAACCGGGCAATAACACCGAGGGCGGTCAACCCCTAGATAACGAAAACCAAATTAAGCGGGACACCCAGGAAAAGTCACCACCAGAAAACATCCCCGCCTTACAAGGAAATTAAAAAATGACAAACACATTTAAACATTGTTCTTAATGGAAAGGAATATGCATTATCTTAGTTATTCTGATACGAGTATTTGAAAACATATCACTGGCTCGACTTTTGATGAATTTTCTCCTGGTAATTCACTCAACTAGGATTCAGGTAGTTTGCATCTTTCTGTACATACACTAATATTTACATGTTCCAGTCTTTTTCTTCTTCAGAGTATATATCCTCAGCCCTCGTGTATATTCCATGATATACGGCTACTCTATGTTCACATTTAGCATACTTTTCCTAGAGATAATAAAGGAAAAACTACGAACCGATGGAATCACATTTTTCGATGTTTGTTACAACTTGATAAACTGAGAGGCGCAGGTTTTCTTTTCAATTTGATATTTAAATGGATGGAACCAATGTTATTGGAAAACTCCTCTTAATAGCTCAAATGGATCCTCTTTGCTTTTATCGACTCGGTGCTGCTCTATGCATGAGTGATTGCTTCAGAAATGGTGTTATTTCATGCCCTCCTTAGATGTTTAAAACTTAACTCATGACAAGAGATGTCCTGTTGCATTAGAAAACTTGATGTTTCGTCTGCATTTGAGATCCCTCTACAAGAGTGATTTGTACAGTTTTCTCGAGACGGTAAATTTTATAATGTACTGCTTCACTGCATTTTTGCCGTATCCTGAATACTGTCTTAAACTATTTTACGTTGACGAATACAAAGAAACAACGAAACAAAGTATGTCACCGTGTAATTTGCTGTATGTAAGTACTTTAAAACAAGGATTAAGGCACAATATGTAATGGTCAAAATAACACAGGCACAAAAACACGACATATTACTTTCCCTACTGCAACAATTTTATCATCTTTTGAAAACTGGCAATAGTTGCTTTCCAAAGCGGCTCTTACGAATGCAATTAATATCATGTAAAATGAAGGTGTATCACGAAGAAGGGTTCCATGGAATGTGGTATTTAGAGGGGTTCCTCGGAACATAATGATTAAACGGATTCCACGGAATGTGATATTTTATCGCTAAATGTCTTAATAAAAACGTATAGCTTTATGCTTACTTAGGCAAGAAAGGCATCCATTCATTATCAGGGTACAAACCTCAGTCATGTAGGAGTATTATATTAAGGTATTTGTTCACATTCAGAAGCTTTAACACAACAATCGTTGAGGCAGTCCGAAATTTTATTTATCTATATCTTCATTCACAGGCAAGACAACTGGAACATTTATTTTTTAAATAAAATTACAAGTAAATGTCTGTTACAGTTATTATTATTAATATTTTCATGGTTCCTTAATAATCACAATTTCAATCTAACTACATATGTACAAGAAAAATCCTGTATTTTAACTCTAACCAAAATTAACTCACCATTAAAAAAGTCGTTGAAAATGATTAAAAATGTAACGGAATCAGAAACCACGTAAGTATAGTCCAAGTGTCTGATAGAACACTAAGTGAAAATAAGTAGTAAAAAAAAAAAAAAAAAAATTTAAAGACTATTTTTAAATGAGATATTTTTAAAATGGTAACATTAGCTGGACCGTATTAATCCATCTTGTCCATTGTCCATTGTAAGACACCTGCTATCACGTGATTATGCAAATATCCAATTCTTAAAGCATCAGAACAGCACAGTATGAAATATAATAAATGTAATGAATATTCTGCTTCATTAACGTATATATTTACTTATTCAAAAATGTATAATGATGCGATACAAAATAGACCTTCGCTGAATATACCTCAACCTTAGGGTATCTATGTGACAAATTAGCCAAGTTTGATTGCATACAATTGAGTGGAATCATTTGTTAAGAGTAATTGGTTTTTGGTCCTGTTGAATGTAATAGCACCTAGGCCGTGTGGTAAACCAGCTGTAAGTATCTGAAGAACAGCGCCATCTGGTGATAATTGATGAATATTCTTAGACTGTTTTCCCACAACATATACATTATCATCCGTGTCTAGAGTGATACCATAAGAACCCTTCAGATTATCAGGGCTGTAGACAAACAGTCTTGTTCCTGCCATGTCAAAGCAGAACAGTGAATCGGTGCCACATGTTGAGACGTAGACGCGGGTTTTGGACGCATTTAGAGCCAGGTAGCTGTTATTCCATACTTCGTCCCAATACTCATGGTAAGACGTTTCCTCTCCTCCGTCATTGATGATACTCCAGTAACATTTATTTGTAGCCGAGTTAGGTCCTGACACAACGATACTTCCCTTTCCAGAAATAGCAATACCCAAGCATGGCAGTCTGGTTTTAATCATCCGGGTAGGTCTAATTGTGTTGTCTTTGACCGCTAATAACTGAATTTGATTTTGATCCCATAAGGATACTGCCACTTCCTGATCATCAAACATTCTGACGCTCCATGGCTTGCCTGGCAGTGAGTAGCTCGATATGATGCACATTAACGAATCCAGCAGACAGCATCTATTATTGTAGTTATCTATGAGCATAACTTGATCTTCTGGGAGGCACACTAAGTCTGTGTAGCGTGAATACTTATCTACTGGACCTTTGACATCGAAGACTCCAGATACTTCTAATGGGCAGTGCTTTTGGGGCTTATTGACTCTTGTCATAGAGAAATCCAGACTTTCCGACTTTGTCACAAGTTTTGCGATTTTACCCTCCATCAGAGACTGTATCAGAGGATCAGCTTCTAACTGCAACGTGATCTTATCGATCTTTTCAAACTTCGCATGGATCTGGTCACTGTAAGACGTCAGCTGTGATTTTGTCTTGTTAGTAACCAGGAATTTCTGAATGTCGGTGCCGTTTCGGTTAACAACCTCTAGCACAGCACGGGAATTTCGAATAGCATTTATTAATGATAGACATGCAAGGTTTTCTTCTTGCTTTTCTATCATCTCTCCTTTGTAAATGATGTTTCCATCCATTTTTATTTTCCGCTCAAATTCGTCAAGCGTATCGTTTATTTTCTTTCTCAAATCTTGTATCATTGCAGTTACGACATTCATTTGACATTCCAGATTGTTTATGTTTTCGTTATTGATCTCGGTGAACTTGTTCAGGTGATTTTCAAGTCTTTTCAAGCTTTCGATAATTAATCCGGGATCTTCTTCTTTCAATAGTGTCGATGCTTTGGCCTTTAAATCTGAAACATTATCACAATTTCTGTGACTCGTACCACAGCAAACTACACAGCAGGGAAGTTTGTGATTTGTACAGTAGAATTTTATATTTTCGTCCTCATGCTCAGGGCAGTTGAATGCAGTTGCATACTTCAAGGCATTTTGTGGGCTGCTAGTGAGCTCCTCGATAGAAATTATGGAATGTGTTCTTGTCGCTTTTAGATGCTGGTGAACAACGTTACAGTCGACGCACATGGCCTCTTCGCAAACCACACAGTAGCTATCCGCTGATTTCATCACATCTCTCGACTGACACGCGTCGCATGGCCTGGTTACATTCACTTTCAATTCTGATGAAATTGAAAGTAGGACCGTATTTATTGGCAGGTGAGAGGTCCAACTTTCTACCGATGTTACTCTGTGTGGACGACGAACAACAGTTTGACACAGTGGGCACTCAATTTTATCTACATCGTCAATATTTGTAGCCTTGGATTTAATATATGACTGGAGACAATTTTCACAGAAACAGTGCATGCAAGTTAACTGCCGTGGTATATTAAACGCTCCGAGACAAATAGGACAGCCTGGGTTCTCATCAGCACTAGCAACTGGATCGGATGTTGCCATTATTGTCGGTTTCACAGATTATATAACCGGAAAATGGCCATACGATGTTTAAATCATCGAATTTGAGCAACGTCTATGTATATTTTAGATCCACACCTTGACGCTCTATCTTCCTGGTCCGAAAGTAGACTGGTTCGTATTCAATATTAAACCAGGCATCTAAAACGCAATGAGTGCGTTTGTCTAAACAAATCGTGTCAACACATACCGATTTTGATCGCATCAGTTGTCATAGTTACTCTTTGTGTGTGAAAATGGAGAAAAACGGCCTTGGTTTCTATCTATCAGATGAAATCGCACTTGTCACATTCTCCTTGTGTTACCAGTAGGATATTCATCGAAAATCTACAACTGCTTTATGGTTTCAGAATATATTTAACAGATTGAAATCCTTACACTAAGAGTTGTGTATGATATTATTTTACCCTTACTCTTTTGTTTATAGCCGATTGTTTCCGTTTCCGGTTTACAGTCTCTGTGGTAATAATAATAATAATAATGAGGACTTTGTATAGCGCCTAATCTTTAGAAGCTCTAAGCGCTTTACAACATTAGACAACATCTATAAGATAAGAAACATAATAAAAAATAAAAAACATGCTGAGAATATTTCAGGTAGGAAACATTATTAGGTCTTTAAGTTTGTTCTTGCAGTCGAAATAAGTGAGTTTTGAGAGCCCTCTTGAATGTGATCACTGTGTCTTTGTGTCTAAGTTCAGTGGGCAATTCATTCCACGTTGCTGGGCCCTGGTATGCAAAAGAATGCTGTCCATATGACTTTAATTTTATACTTGGAATAATGAGTATACGATTGTCAGAAGAGGAGCGTAAGTATCTTGCTGGTGTGTACACATGGGTGAGGTCAGATAGGTATGTTGGACTAGAGTCCGACAGTGAAATGTAGCACAGAGAACAAATTTTGTGTTTGATTCTGGATCGAATGGATAGCCATTGTAGGGTACAGAGCAGCGGGGAGGTGTGCTCTGATCGTGGTACTCTAAGTATGATCCGAGCAGCTGTGTTTTGAACTTTTTGAAGTTTCTGGAGTAGATATTGAGATGAACCAGACAGAATTGAGTTACAATAGTCCAGTCTTGAAAGTACTAATGAACACACAAGTGTTTTAGTGGCATCAACTGAAAGATATTTACGAATTGAGCTGATGATTCTCAGCTCAAGATATGCAGCCTTGCATATGTTCATGACATGTTGGTGCAATGTGAGAGTACTGTCCAGAGTAACACCTAGGTTTCGTACTGATTGTGTGAATTTAATGTAGAGCTATTTGTTTATCAATTTATCCATCTTCTCGTTATTAAAAAAAAAAACTAGTCCGTAAGGGATTTCGAATCCGTAGCTACAGTGTGGCGTTCAAAAACGTTTTGTTCACTGAACTTATTTTTTTTAATGAATGTTTTAATTTATGTACGTGATTTTCTCCTTACATTTTATAAGTTTACAAATAGGACTTTTCAAACAGCTGCCATGTTCCGTCAGGAAACAATAAAATAAAACAAAATGTCAATTAGTTTCCTGAGGTAAATTTAATGGAGAGCAGGAAGAACAGCATACATCTAACTTTATTTTGCACAACTCGACCCCGTGTTGCCTCTGCCCTAAAACAATCAACTCCAGCTATGAAAGGGAGACAACTCCAGTATGCATGTCCTCCCATCCATGATTGGAAATACCTATTGCTGAGATACAAGGTAGTTTTGGGTTGATTACTCTACCGCTCTAATTGAGGGTGATCACATAAGGTGTCAGAGGCACAAACATGCATATATGCATACATACATACGCACGCACGCACACATACACACACACACGCACATTGCAGCTGTCGTGTCCAGTGGTGCATCCAGCATTTAGAAGAGAAAAGATATTTAGCAAATCTGTATATTTCTTGTTTACTTAAAAATTATAGAATTTAATGGTTGAAAGCTGAAAAAGTTAGGTTACTGAACTTTATTCCATGATCTCACACACTCTGGCCTTGCATTTTGCTTGGTCTGTTGTGATTTAGTCGCTGACTTTAGCGGATTGATGATCAACATACCAGACGTTTCTGTGAATATCATCATCATCATCATCAACAACATCAACAACAACAACAACAACAACAACAATTACCAGACGGTTCTATGAATATCATCATCATCATCATCATCAGCATCATGATCATCAATATCATCATCAACAACAACAACAATTAGTAACAGACTGTTCTATGAATATCATCATCATCATTATCATCATTTTGAGATAATATATTATTGGATCAAACATTTGGAGTTTATAGTTCAAATAAACAGCTATTCCCATCATGTTTGACCTCATCGAGCCTTTCTTATTTTGTCTGTTTTTTTTTTTTTTAAACTTCACTGCAAGATTTCAGCAGCAAAGTACCTGCCCCCCGTCTCATGTTTGATGTTACTTTCACACAAGCTTCATCTGAGGACTAATTGTCAACAATTCTGTCCAAAATATTGTTGTCGACCTCGACTAACTCTCATTTATTGGCGGTAGATACCGTGAAATTCCCATAAACTGCTGGTCACTGCTTACTGTACTCTCCTATTATCCCCAGCAACAAAGACGGCAACTGTCACCTAATGTGACTGCATTTATTAAAATTACAAACCTGTATTGGCATATATGATTTCTGCTGTTTCACAAAGAAAACGCAGTTTTCACCCATTAGGCGAACAATTTGTGTATATAAAAATAAACCTAGGTTTAAAACATTCGACCTGTACTGATGCAAGATTTCCAAAATTATTGCAGTTGGCAAAACCAAACACAATCTCATCGATTACTATAATGAATTCATGGTTTTATCTAAATGACCGATGTAGGAATTCTACAATTGTAAAGGAAAATTGAAGTATGAATATAAACGAATAATTCATCAAATAATTAGAGACTTACATCAGTCAGCATGTTGTATGTGATTGAGGCAATAACTTTGTGTGCTTATGAGACTAGATCATTCTATGCAGCGGAATCTCTCTTTAATTTCGGGTCTCTCAAAGCCTTCCATACCGACGTCCTTTGGATAATTTTAACGAGAAAATTACTTTTTAGTGATCTCGGAGTGAAAATCTTCTCCTTCCACGGAAAAGACTGGATTGCAGAGCTTCGCAAGGGAAATTACTGAAAATATTGATTTTCGTCCTGGAAACACACTGATCGTTTAGCTTAGTCAATCAGGATTAACTTTCTCTTAGCGCCTTTATTAATAACTAGTATGGATAATGTCATATTATGACACCTATTTCAAATGGCTAAAGATTTCCCAAAATTTACCTCTGGTATGTGTCTACTTTGTCATTTCGTCCACTGGAGCCTAAACTATATGTAGGACCGTTATCCTAGCGGGTACTAATTAAAAATCAATCATGCCTCCAATCAAGAGAGGTTAATCATCACAAGCTGCCAATATGTTGCTAGCCTAGCCCATATGTCAATCTTAATATTTACATGTCAAGCTGACCACAACAAAATGTGCTGCCACAAAATATCTACAAAACATTCACCATTACACTGACTGCAAAAAGGACTTTTTATTTCTAAATAATAAAACCGTTCATGTTTTAAATTTATTGTTTAAAGCAGATAACTTAAAGGGCAATGCATGATACATATTTAGTATTTGAAAGAACATTTTAAAAAACATTTTAAATAAACATTCATATACCCAAAATTGTTGCATTATTGAGAGTAGGTACACGGGGAATTGTTAAGGGTTTGTAAAGACAAAATAGTCAGATCATGCATCCAAAAGAATATTTATTTGCTACTAATAGGTATCTAAAATATTCCAAGAATCCAGATTATATTACACACTCTGATTCTGTCTAAATTAGACCATATATTACATTGACTTGTACAGAGTACTTTATCTTAACAAACGAGCATATACACAAAATATGACTATGATTTCGTGATATTACATACATACATACATACAGACATACATACATGTATAAATACATACATACACACACACACATACATCACACACATACATACATACTTACACACACACATACATACATACACACACACACACACACATACATACATACATACATACATACATACATACATACATACATACATACATACATACGTGCATGCATGCATGCATACATACATACATAATTACTTACACACACATACATACATACGTACGTACGTAAGTGCGTGCGTGCGTGCATACATACATACATACATACATACATACATGCATACACCCACATATATTTTACTGATTTGAACTGAGTATAATAAGATTTATAATAATATACTGCTGGTTTAAAAAACACTACATATGTATTGACCGACTGAGGTATTTTTATGCCTGCAAGTTTAACCACGATAACTTTATACTCCCTATAAATATTTACTACTTCCTGGTTGAGAAGTATGTGATGACATCACATTATTTTAAGAACAGAATCTGGATTGTACATTACACAATAATCCGTAACGTCATCAAAATGTGAATATGTGTGTTCAAATACAGGTGGTATTAAATCGGTTTAGTATTCCAATGCGGAACTAGGATGAAAGAAGAGGGAAGATAATTAATATTCACTTTGGTAGAAGTTATTAATAAAAACACACACACATAGCAAGAACTTGGTGTGCAATTTGAAATTAAGCACAAGAAAAATTGTATTAATTAAGGGAACATTATTCATTTATAGATCATTGTCGGGAAGCCTTTACATAAATCACAGCAGAACCTTTTTTTATCTGACCTCCTTGGGAGGGTCATTATCCA
The DNA here is from genome assembly GCA_028554795.2 of Sinohyriopsis cumingii. Classification (NCBI taxonomy): domain Eukaryota; kingdom Metazoa; phylum Mollusca; class Bivalvia; order Unionida; family Unionidae; genus Sinohyriopsis; species Sinohyriopsis cumingii. The sequence goes on along the minus strand of JAPYKE020000689.1, from coordinate 9,434 downwards.
AATTATAAACCACAAGCTCCATGTTAGTATTACAAAATGTTACGTCAATCGTCATGAAAACGGCTGCTAAGTAATATGATGATTTTCGCATCTACTCATGGCGCCACTCTTGAAAAACGCGACACACGGAAAGGCGCCGCTCTTGGAAAGGTACCACTCTTGGAAAATGGCTCCACAGTTGGAAATTTATGTAGACAGAATCGTAAATAATAACAACTAAGGACGGCAGTGTTCCATGTTCATTCGCGTGTCATCGAGGGAGAAATCTTGATGAAGTCTCTTATTAGATATGATCCTAGCGTATCCTTGGGTTTAACAGAAGTTGAGAAAGAGAAAAGACTTCCTAACTTCTCATTCGTTTAATCAGCGTAACAGGGAATTACACGTATGTCTAAAACACATTGTTAATCATAAGAACGGGATTTATACATTCTAACCAAATGAAGCTACTAGCGATCTTGATAGCAAACGCTTCCAAAGGAATTTTGCACTTTAAATTGGATTATTAGCACGAGAATATTAATTATATTAACTTATATTGATATAAAGTTAAAATTGAAACGCAGCATGACAAACTAATGCGTTTGAACCTATGCCGAAATTATGTTGTTTCAACAAACCGTAAGATGACAATGCAAACTTTTATTCTCTTTGAAGTATATAAAGTAATCGATGTTTGAATCGTATGCTTCTTTTTCCATTTATACTATAGAAAAGTCACAAGTTTGTTAGTATATGTAATATTTTGCAAACGATAACTTGCAAGTATAGTCATCAGTTTCACCTTATTCACAGCATGATGCAATCAGGTATGTTTGATAATACACGTGACGAATTTAGTTGCCAATTGTTTTGTTTGTAATCGGTTGTGTAAGTCTGAGCCCGTTTCGGATATCAATAAAATCCACAGGGTCATTTTTAAGTAGAATACACCAGCGTATATTTTTTCTTCTTTTTTTCTTTTTTGAATAGCGATCTTGTCCGTGTGGTGGCACCAATGATAAGGAGTTTGTTATGAAAGAAAGCAAACTGACTTAACTGTGGATACCTCCACCCCTCCCAAACAAATAATTACAAACTTGACCTTCAGCTCCAGAAACGCCTAAAATCGTTCGTAAATTGCCAGACGAAAACGGATTTAAAGTTTTGAAATCTGAAAGTATTTGTATGCAGAAGAACATGAGATATCACCTTTCCTACTGCATCGACCGCTCCGGTGGCCTAGTGGTTAGAGCGTCCGCCTCGGATGCGGGAGGTCGTGGGTTCGATCCCCGGCCGAGTCATACCAAAGACTTACAAAAATGGTACTAACAGCTACCTCGCTTGGCGCTCAGCATTAAGAGGTTAGTGTTTGGACTGGTTGGCCTGGTGTCAGGATAATGTGACTGGGCATGATTCCCCAGTACTAGACATCACTATAAACTGTTACACTGCAGACATCGTAGCGATATGACTGAAAAATAGTTAAAGCTACGTTAAAAATCTAAATCACACACACACACACACACACACACTCCTACTGCATCATCTATATCACGTGGTTTCTCTTTTAAAACGCTGCACGGATATATGCAATATATTTTAAGTAAAATGAAGGTATATAACAAAGGAACCGTTGATAAACTTATTTTAGACATGTTCCTCGAATAGTGATATTTCATCTCTAAACTGCATAATGAAAACGTATTAGCTTATGCTTTCTTAGGTAAGATACCCATTCAAAAAATAGCATGCTACAAACATCAAACACGGGTATATTAAAGCATTAGATGACATTCAGAAGTTATAACACATCAATTGGTGAGGCGGTCTGCAAAAACGTATGTTGGTCATCATTCACGTTTAAGACAAATAGACCATTTATTTTTTAATTAAAATTACAAGGGAATATCAGTTACCGTGATTATTATCAATAATTTGGTAATAGATGCTGGATTATTACACCTAGAATATTAGATCACCAATTATAATGTAGTAAGGAATGTTACGAATACTGCAATCTTTAAAATGCACATACACTAAATATGTATGATCGAAAATATATGTACAAAAGAAACAAATTCTACACTTTAAGTCTAATTTAACCAAAATGGAGTCGTTATTAAAAAGTCTTTGAAAACTATTAACGAATACGTATTAAACAAACTAGCCGACGTTGATTACATGAATTTTCTTTTGACTGGAGAAATTTGTTAAGAGTAATTTGTTTTTGGTCCCTGTAATGTATATTTGATTTAATTTAATTATTTGTAAGTTTTAAAATCATTTTATTTTTAATTTTATTTCATGTCAAAGTAATGTAATTTCGTTTACTAGGAATTTGATATTTTCCAGAAATTAGTTTGACCTGACTGTTTAGTCGTAAACACCGAATTTTGTATCTGTTGCTGACCTAGTTCCTTGCCTTGATTGAGAATCAAGTAAACAAGGTTTTTTTTAAAAAAAAAAACATTCTTAATGTGTGAATGATAATAGGAAAATCGAGGCTGTACAGGAATACGTGACCTTAGACATGTGAATACCTTCTACGCTGTTCTGGAATGTGATCACTTGAGCCTCATACGGGTATCTGTTTTGCGCATAATTTGACTGTATAACCTTTGTCTATAGATAAATAATCTTAGTTGGGCTTTTACTTTACATTGGAAAGTGTTTATTTGTGACCAGCTTGGAGTTACATTTTAATTTTTATTCAAATTATTTGGATTCTAAAAGATTAATTATTTTTCCTGGAAATATTTGAGTGCTCATACAGAATTCATGCACAAAGACATTTCTTAAAATTTTATTTGGAATTCATACACCGAAATATTATTTTCTGTGGAATAACAAAGAAATGTAGACACAACAGCACTATACTAGCTTTAGTTTACGTCATTGTCTTCCATTTTGGATTTTTCGTCGGGACTAGAACTCAAATTTCATTAGAACATTTTATAACTAGGACTTCTAAAATTTAATTCGTGGATTATTCTTGGATTATTTTTCAATTTGATTCTTAAAACCGTAAGTTCTTATTTGTTTCATTTTTTTAATTGTTTTTTTTTTCTTCAGGGAAATAAATTATTTGTTAAATTTTTCAAAGCTTGTTGTTTTCACTCTTTCTTTTATTACTGTTTATTAGAGCATAAACACGTAACAGTCCCGTTGTATGGGATTACAGCTAGGTCTTGTGGCAGCCCTGCTATACGCATCTTAAGAACAGAGCCATCTGGTGATAACTGAAGAATATTCTTTGACTTTTTCCCACAACATTTACATCATCATCCATGTCTAGAGCGATATCATAAGAACCCTTCATATTATCTGGGCTGTCGACAAAGAGACTTCTTCCTGCGACTCAAAGCAGAACAGTGAACTGGTGGCCCATATCGAGATGTAGACGTGTGTTTTGCACCCATTTATAGTAAGGAAACTGTTACTCAATGCTTTGTCCGAAAACTCATGGTAAGACGTCTCCTCTCCTCCCGTCATTGATAACACTCCAGCAACATTTATTTGTGGCCAAGTTCAGTCCTGACACAACAATACTTCCCTTCCCAGAAATAGGAATACCAAAGCATGGTAGTATGGTTTTAATTATCCTGATATGTCTGACTGTGTTGTCTTTGACCGACAAAAACTTAATTAGATTCTTATCCCACAGGAACACTTCCACTTCCTGACGACCAAACACTCTGACTGTCCATGGCTTTCCTGACAGTGAGTACCTCAATATATTGCGAAATAAGAATCCAGCAGACACCATCTACTATTGTAGTTATCTATCAGCATAACTTGATGTTCTGGTAGGCACACCAAGTCTGTGTAGCGTGGATTCTTATCACCTGGACCTTTGATCTTGAAGACGCCAGCTACTTCTAATGGGCATTGCTTTGTGTACTTTTTCATTCCTGTTAAAGAGAAATCCCAAGTTTCTGACTGTTTCACTAATATTGCGATTTTACCCTCCATCACAGGCTGTAGTAGAGGATCAGCTTCTAACTGCAATGTGATCTTATCGATCTTCTTAAGCTTCTCATGGATCTGCTCATAGCACGACCTCAGCTGTGATTTTGTCTTGTTAGTAAACAGGAATTTCTGAATGTCGATGCCGTTTCGGTTCATAACCTCTAACATGGCACGAGAATTTCGTATAGCATTCCTTAATGATAGACATGCATCGTTTTCTTCTTGCTTTTGTATCATATCTCTTTTGTTAATTAGGTTTCCATCCATTTTTATTTTCCGCTCAAATCAATCAAGTGCATCATTTAATTTCTTTCTCAAATCTCGTATCGCTGCAGTTACGACTTTCATTTGACATTCCAGATTGTTTGTGTTTTCGTTATTAATCTCGTTGAACTTGTTCAAGTGATTTCAAGTGTTTTCAAGCTTTCTATAATGAATCCGTGATCTTCTTCTTTCAACAGTGTTGATGCTTCTGCTTTTAAATCTAAAACACTATCACAATTTCTGTGACTCGCAACCACAGCAAATTACACAGCAGGGAAGTTTGTGATTTGTACAGTAGACTTTTATATTTTCGTCTTCATGCACAAGGCAGTTGAATGCGGCTGCATACTTCATAGCATTTTTTGGGCTTCTAGTGAGCTCCTCGATGGAAACTATGGAGTGTGTTTTAGTCGCTTTTTGATGCTGGTGGACCACCTTACATTCGACGCACATCGCTTCTTCGCAATCCACACAGTAGCCATCGGCAGATTTCGTGAGATCTCTTGATTGACAAGCGTCGCAGGACCTGATGACATTCACATCCGATTCTGATGAAATTGAAAGCTGGACCGTATTTATTGGCAGACGATACGTCAGACATTCTATAGATGTTCTTCTGTGTTGACGATGAACAACAGTTTGACACACTGGGCACTCAGTTTTGTCTGTATCCTCATTTTTTGCAGCCTTGTGATTTAATGCATGACTTGAGACAGTTTTCACAGAAACAGTGCATGCAAGTTAACTGCCGTGGTATATTAAACGCTCCGAGACAAATAGGAAAAGCTCGGGATGTCATCACTGGTAATTAGATCAGAGGTTACCATTATTGTAGATTTCAGAGGCATGTAACAGGAAAATGACTATACCCGGTTTAAATCATCGAACTGGAGTAACGTCTATGTACATTCTAGGTCACCGACTTGGCATTATAACTTCCTGGTTCGAGTGTAAAGAGGACGTTCAATCTTATCGAAGTACACTAGTTGATAATATTCTTCCGGTCGCTACTAAATCTCATTTAGAACATTTGTTAAAACAAGTTATGTTATTACACAGCAATGTGTGATTAAATACAACTTTGCTAGCCAAAGTAAAGACATGTCCTATCTAGATAGGTTAGCATATCGGAGCCTTGATTAGCGAAGATGATTGGAACAGTAATCAAGACGGGGTGAGACCAATAATTTGTTCGGTTGGTTCATTTGTCGCACATTTTTCAGTTTCATATGGTAAGCAATCGTTTCATCCCAATATCTGAATGTAGCATAAATATATTTTATTTGCCCATCCGGGTGTATTTAATGACGTACGTAGCCTTTCCTACACCGTTTTTATCGCAGACCGTAAACTTTGGTGTATTTGGAATATATTTTCTAATCGATGTAATCATAAAGAATGTCTAGTAAGAAATGTAATAACCACCGTGACCTATGACACATGATCTCGTAGGTTCCAATGGTAGTATGAACATGAATGTATGCTTGTGGAGAATTTTTCAGATGATGCATAGTATGGTGGAAACTTAAGCCATATGGAAAGAGAAGTACCCTTTGATATAACTGTTCTTGTTTGGGAGCTGGTATGAGTTCCAAGCCAAACATCGGACACAATGTGTTTCGCCATTACAAAATGCTGACTGTAAGTCCGGGCAAACACCTCTAAATGAGTTTTGGCCAACATCGGTAAAGCTTAATGGCTGACCAGTACATGTTTGCCCCCAACCCCTTTGAAATCTTTGTGCGGTCACCATTTTCTACAGCTGCCATGTTATTTCATATCCTATTTACCAATTGATATCCTTACACTACGATTTGTTTAAGGATATTATTTGAATTTTTTTATAACCTCCTAATTATAAATGCTTATGCGACTCTTTGCAATCCATTTTTCTATTAGTTAACCTTTTTCTTTATTTGAAAAATACCACCAGCTGATAAATATAGAACGTATTACGTAAAGGACCGCGGACCTCCGTCTCGATGAAAGTACTAAGTAAATGACACATATATAAAAAAATAGATCCTACTTAAAAATGTCCTGTACCTGTAATGAAAATATTATATGAAATTGTTTTCCGAGGGAAGTCGTTGAAACATTCGTGTAGAACAGTATGTATGCAGGCATCCACTCAACTATGCAAATATCTACTAATTATTACCTTAGGGAGCAGTAACAAAGAAGAGAAAAGTTATCTGAGGAAAGCTGGTGGAAACTTTAATTTTAACTGTGACTTTAAGCGAAATCACATCCAGTCATTCGTTCTGTATGTATGAACACCTACCTAGACGGTATTCTCTCCCACGAACCCCGTTAGCATCACAATAAAATCTGGAAGGCAGATTTCTATCGGCAACACGATTTACCTCAATCTCCCACAATCCACCACAAACTACCACAATCCACTACCATTATCTACTATTACAATACTGCAATCGACCATAATCTTCTACCATCAAGCGTAAAAATAGCACAATCGACCAGAATATATATATATATATATATATATATATATATATATATATATATATATATATATATATATATATATATATATATATATCATACTCCACCAGAATCTACCACAATCCACCAGAATCTACCACAGGCCACTAAAATCTACCACAATCTACAATGGAAATACTGCATTCCACCACAGTCTTCTATAATCAAGCATAAAACAGCACTATCGACACACACACACACACATATATATATATTATGAAAATTGCATGTCCTTTAACGTGTTGGTATAAAGCAATCTGATATATTTGATATATATAAATGAATTAATTAACAGATTGCTATAATTTGAATTCCAGAGGATCATTTAATGGTATATACATTTTTATATACACTGCATCATATAAATTATAATGAACTTATAATATTAGTTTTATATATTAAGCAAATATATGTACAAAAGATAGCGCCGATAATTATATTGCGCATTTACAACTCCAAATTCTTGTTTAAATAATCGCTCACCAAAAATCCTACACAACCACACCACTCAGTTATGATTTCCTTGATTCGCTAACTAATTACTAAAAAGTTTCAAATTACTATGATAAACAACGGAACCGAATCTGGATTGCATATTTCACACTAATCCATGACATCACCAAAATGTGAATATGTGTGATCAAATACAGACCAGTTATTAGCCGAATTTAGTATTCTAAAGCGCAGCCAAGACGAAAAAGATGTACAATAATTATAATGTTTACTGTTGTAGAAGCCATCCCAAAACAATATATTAAACACACACACACACACACACACACACACACACAACAAGAACTTTGTGCGCAATTTGGAAACGAATCAGTAAAAATTGTATTAACAAGGGGAACACTATTCATTTTTCTGTCATTCTCGGCAAGCCATTACATATATCACAACACAACCTTTGTTAACAGACTTGACTGGGACGGTCATTATCCGAATTATAGACCACAAACTCATTTTCCATGTCGTTATTACAAATTGTCCATTGTATCCGAATGATCGTGAAATAAGCTGCAGAGTAATAACATGATTTACGCATCTACTCATGGCTTCACTCTTTTAAAACCACGCTTTCAGATAAAGGCACTATTTTTGGAAAGGGTTGCGGATAGGATCATAATAATAAAAAACAAGGCGGAACTATTCCATGTCCCTTTGGCTGGCATTGAATTAGAAATCCTGATGATCATGGCATACCTTGGGGTTTTATGGAAGTTGAGCAAAAGAGAAGACTTCCTAACATCCAATACGTTTAATCTGTACAACAAGGAATCACACGCATGTCTGAAAACATTATGTCAATGAGAAAAATGTGATTTCCACAATCTAACCAAATGAAATTGCTAGCGATTTCGATAGCAAACGCCGCCAAAGGGATTCTGCCGTTTCATATTTAATTATTAGCACGAGAATGGTGATTATATAATCTTGATATGAAGTTAAAATTAAACCGCAAACACAACAGATTAATGCGTTTGAACCTATGCAGAATATATTTTGTTTCAACAAACAGTAAGATGGCAGCACAAACTTGTGTAGCCGAAACTTTGCTCTCTTTGAAGTATATGAGGTAATCTATGCTAAAAATCCTACGTTTGTTCTTCGATTTATCCTTTAGAAAAGCCATAAGTTCTCAGTAGAATTTAGAATTTGCATAAAATAACTTGCAAGTATAGTCATCAGTTTCACCTCAATAACATCATGATGTAATCAGATTTGTATTAATGTACACGTGACGAATGATCTTGCCTTTTTCAGTTACTAATCAACTGTGTAAGTTTAAGGCCGTGTCGGATATCAAAAGAAGACACATGCTCGTGTTAAGTAAAATACACCAGGAGGCATATGCATGTTTTTATTTTAATCTTTTGATTAGCGAGCAAGGACGTTTGGTGACGGCAATGATATGGAGTTTGTTATGCAATAAAGCAATTTGACTGAATGGCGGCTTCCCCTGCCCCTACCAAACAAATAATTGCACACTTGACCTTCAGCTACAGAAACGCCCAAAATCGTTCATAAATGACCAGAAGAAAATGGAATTAAAGTTTCGAAATCTGAAATTGCTCGTATGCACTTTTGTCTGTAGTATATTATACATGAAGACCAAACTGTGTTCTGACGAATATCTTATCATTATTTGAAAACACATCACTGTCTGGACTTTTCATGAATTTGTTCCTGGTAATTTACTCAACTCGGATTCAGTTAGTTTGTATCTTTTGTGCATCCATTAATATTTTTCATGTTCCATTTTATTTTTCTTTAAACTATATATCCTCAGCCCTCATGTATGTTCTATATGGCTTCTCATGTTCAAATATATTGTTACTTTTCCCAGAGATAATATAAGTGACGAACGGATAGAATCCCCTTCTTCGATATTTGTTACAACCTGATAAACTGAGAGGTGCCTCCGTTCTATTCTACTTGATATTTATAGGGAGAGAATCAATTGTATGGGAAAACCCATAGAATTCATAATATTTGGACTATTACAGTTTCATAATTAACCGTAACAGATTGAAGAAAAACATGCATATATACTACAAGAATTTTTAGGCGGGGGTGAGTGTGGATGAGGAATAGAATCATATGTGACACACATATCTATGACAGGCCATCCCGCTAAAAATATAAGCAGCACATATCATCACCAGAGAGAGAGAGAGTAACAGCTTTTACATAAATAAAAGACAATATCAGAA